>JASANB010003914.1:0-47107 GCA_030248155.1 Sabatieria punctata
ACTTGGTGAGACACAACACAAAAAGGTTACTAACAGCCGCACACACACAGCACACAACGGAAGGGGAAGGAATTTAAACAAGTACACATAATAAATGATCATCTGTCGCAACATTTCAACACTCACATATCTCCTGGCCAACTCCGAATCGCCATGCCGAAATACTATCCCGAGAATCGGCCGATTCAGTTTGGAAATCATTTTAACTCTCGATTTTCCTTCAGATTGCAACGATTTCAGCTCTTCAACCTTTGATGCTTCTTCAATGTGCTTTGCTTTGTGCTTTCAATCACATATCTCCTGGCCAACTCCGAATCGCCATGCCGAAATACTATCCCGAGAATCGGCCGATTCAGTGTGGAAATCATTTTAACTCTCGATTTTCCTTCAGATTGCAACGATTTCGGCTGTGGTGCTTCTTCGATACACCTGAACATCCTAGCCAGTCACATGTACTGGTCAGCTCCGATTCGCTAAGCCGAGCACCGTCTGGAAGAGAATCGGCCGATTCCGTTTTGTTCGTTTCGTTTTGGTTTTTAGTTCCACTGTCCTTTCGAACAGCTCAGGACAGCCCGCGCTCTTTTCAGAGCCCTTCAATTGGGCAACCCTGCCTACAAACAAAAACAACCCTGCCCCTTGCTGCTATGGGGCCGTCCATAAATGACGTCATTCCAGAGGGGGAGGGGGATCGGCTGAAATGCGCACTAGGAGGGGGAGGGGGTTAGCAAAAAACGACGTCGCTTTTTTCGGAATTTTAGGGAACTTTGAATGTATTATTTTCGATTTATGTACATTCTGTCAAAGATTTCTGCATTCAAAAAAGCTTCCCAGAGTGGCTGAAGGGATCTATTCAATTCATTGTACAGTATGGCAACAAGAAAAATGACAGTACTGCATGTGCTGCACTTTTATCGGGGGGGTAAACGGAAAACGACGTCGCCTAGGGGGAGGGGGTCCCCAGAAACGACGCAAGGCGATTTTGGGGGGAGGGGGTCCGAAAAATCGGGATTTTGCAATGACGTCGTTTATGGACGGCCCCTATTCAGTGGAACGGCAGCGCCCCTTCTCGGTTCCCATTTACCTACTAGCCGTCACTGGCTTTCGGCGGCCCGGGTTGGCTTTGCGTCGGCTACTTCCAGTCGCTTCGAGCGGTTTCAAACCCACAACAAACAACTTCTCTCAAAGATGATGGAGCCGCCGTGACACACGGGATAGCCTAAACTACCCATGACTAGGGAACGACCGGAACCGGATTTTTGGGTCCGATCGGAATTTTCTGGATTTAATTCCATTTCTGGATTTAATTCCATTTCTGGATTTAATTCCATTTCTGGATTTAATTCCATTCGTTCATCTTGTGTACAAGTTTTACACGTATGAATAAAACTGAATAAAACTAATCGGAATCGGAATCGGAACTCAACTACAGTTCCGAATCGGAATTTTTCGGAATCGGAACTTGTTTGAAAATCGGCTTAAAATTTTGGAATAACCTGTTTTTGGCAAAGAAACAGTTTTTACGGAACCATCCTTTACAATTCCCAGCAAACATCCAGTACAAATCACCATGTCAAACAATAACAATGCATTAAAATCGCCAACCATCAATAGGTAAAATTCAAAGCGCGTAAATTATATTTTAAAAACAACAATTTTTCAACGTTTTCAGTAGAGTGCGAAGTGGGTAGTGGGTGTATTGGTTTGGTGGTGTTTTCCAGGTTTGGTATTGGGATTTTTAAGCCCCAATGCCCAATACTAACTAGGACCTACTAAAATCGCTGTTGAACTGAAAAACTGACCTGAACAAAATCGAAAAGATTGACCGATGATTTGATTACAGTAGGTATAGAAAACCGTTTTTGCGTTAATAAACTAAAGGTTAAGAATATCTTATACTGTCCGCTTTTCTAATTAGTACACCAGTAATTAGCGCAATTTCTCTGTTCTTATCTAAGATAAACGTTTGTAATTCAATTGAAATTTGTCATTTTAGTGATACAGAATGTATTAGTACTGTACCCAGGGAGTGCGGTCTAGTACACCCCTTTCCGGTGGAGTAAGAAGAGAAAATCTGCCGAAAATAAGAAACACTGTAATACAGTAGATCATGTATGCACTAAAACTGTTAATTTTTGCTTATTTTACCCTCCAGAAGCCTTCTAAATCTTTCTTAATGGCTAATTTTTCAAAATATCTCGCCCTTGTTGGACAATGGCCCAACTAAGCCTCTTCGTAATTTTAATCCCTGTGAAAGAAATCCTGTGTACACCACTGGAATGTACCTTTTCACTGAAATGCAATTTTTGGCTCAGTTACGCAAGTATTGGGTATTGGGTCTTTCAGGTATTGTTCACACTCTATTTTTCGCTATCGCTTCTAAGTGACTTCTGTCGCCTTCCAAAATGTGTTTTGCCACTTTAAACGTCCGTTCACTGGCTTTGATCAAAATCTTTGAGGCGTTTGAAGACTGCCGAGTTCTTCAGACTCAGGTGCTTCCACAACAGAGTAGTGCTAACTTTTATTTTTTACTTAGTGGGATTACAGTAGGTTATGGATTACTAAACTATGCAGATTGTCGATTGCACAGCAAAGAAGACATGCAATAGTACGCATAGAATTGGTGTTTGACTTCCTAAAATTTAGCCAAAGTTCCGAAAAATTCCGAGACCTCTGAGTTCGGAATCGGAATCGGAACTGCCAGTTCCGATCGGAATCGGAATCGGAATTCCGGTCGTTCCCTACCCATGACCAAGACCGGGGGTCTGGACCACACATGTAACAAGGTGGGTCTGGAGTTTGCCCCCCCCCAATAGAGATGTTCACGAGCCTAAAAATCGCGGCTCGGCTCGGCTCGATTGTGATCTCTGTTAGGTCAGCTCGTTTCAGCTCATTTGTGCGCACCTCCAAGCTCGCTCGAGCTCGGCTCGCGAGCTTTAAATTTGGCGAAAAGCTCGAAAAACTTGAACAGTAACACCATAAAATCAATACCTAAAGCTTTTCCTCACTAATTACGCCGTTCTTATCGTTGATACCTTTAAAATAATGTAGCAAACATAGAAATTAAACGAAAATTAGCCTCCAAAAGCACAATATTTTCAAAATTTGATTAAAATTACACATTTTTAAGTGTGTTGCGCGTTCTGGGCTCGGCTCGGCTCGGACCGCGAGCTTTCTAACCTTGATAAGCTCGCTCGATCTGGGCTCGCGAGCCGAGTCGAGCCGAGCCGAGCTTTTTCAGGCTCGTGAACATCTCTACCCCCCACCCGACTTAGGCCAGACCCACCGAGACGATTTTTCCGCCCCCCCCCCTCCGATTTTCTGGCGAGCAATTTTTTGAGCAAATCTTTGCGATTTTTACAATTTCAGACACAAAAATTGCAAATTAGCGATTTTTGGTGATTTTAGAGCAGCAGAGCAGAGATAATACAGTGAGCAAAACATTTTGGACTAAAAATTAGGGGGTAAGAAATTTAGGGGGGCAAATAAAGCATCCTGAAAAATACAGGGCGCAAAAAATTCAGGGACAGAAACCATTTTGGGTGTACAAATTTTGGGAGTACAGTTTCAGAGGTACAGATTTTAGGTGTAAACTAAGCACCCTGAAAAATACAGAGCATAGAGAGTGTATCGAGGAAATGTGGGCAATCAGAAGGAAAATCATCAGTTTTAAATTTCCAGAACCGAATCGACCGATTCTCGGGATGATACTTCAGCTTAGCGAATCGGAATTGGCCAAAACATACAGTATATGAGTGGCTGCTCAGGGCGTATCGAAGAAGTACGCAGCTACAAGAGTTGAAATCATCGTTGCAATCTGAAGGAAATCGTTAATTTCATTGATTTCCAAACTGAATCGGCCGATTCTCGGGATAGTATTTCGGCATGGCGATTCGGAGTTGGCCAGGAGATATGTGAGTAAAAGCACAAAGCACATTGAAGAAGCATCACAGCTTGAAGAGTTGAAATCGTTGCAATCTGAGGGAAAATCCACAGTTTAATTGATTTCCAAAGTGAATCGGCCGATTCTCCGGATAGTATTTCAGCATGGCGATTCCGAGTTGGCAAGAAGAGATGTGAGTGGCACAAAGCACATTGAATAAGTATCTCAGGTTGAAGAGCTTAAATCGTTGCAATCTGAAGGGAAATCGTCAATTTAATTGATTTCCACAACTGAAACGGCCGATTTACGGGATAGTATTCGGCATGGAGATTCGGAGTTGGCCAAGAGAGATGTGAGTGAAAGCACAAGGCATATTGAAGAAGCATCACAGCTTGAAGAGTTGAAATCGTTACAATCTGAGGGATAATCTACAGTTTAATTGATTTACACAACTGAATCGGCCGATTCTGCGGATAATATTTCGGCATGGCGATTCGGAATTGACCAGTAGAGATGTGAGTGAAAGCACAAGGCACATTGACAGCTTGATGAGTACAAATCGTTGCAATGTGAAGTGAAGGGAAATCGTCAATTTAATTGATTTCAACAAGTGAATCGGCCGATTCTTGGGATAGTATTTCGGCATGGCGATCCGGAGTTGGCCAAAAGAGAAGTGAGTGAAAGCACAAAGCACATTGAAGAAGTATCACTGCCTGAAAACGTTCTGCGAATTGTACAAAATTCAGCGCCCACAACGTTACCTGCCGGTGCGAACGGCTCGACGGCTCGAAGAAACCGAATTTGCCTTTCTTTTCGCCGGGGAGAAGTAAGTATATCCCTCAAAATAGTACAATTATAATACACTGAAATACTACAGGCAAAAAATAGTACAAAATGAGGATTTGACTGGAGCACCCCGGAAAAGGTAGAAATTAGTTCGGAAAAGAATAGTTTTTACAGTTTTTCATACCAGAAAATATAGTTTAAATAAAAATTTCGCTATAAACGTCGTTGAAAAGGCCGTGTGCGTTTAACAGTTCAGCTGAGTTATTATAATATTATTATCAGTTTCATGCAGACATGGGCTAGCATAGCATTTCGGCTGAGGGGGGATAGAATTTTCAATTCCTGAGGGGTATGAGCGCCTCAGAGGGGGCTGAGAGGGTGCTAAACCAAAAAGTCCGATTTTTGGCTAAAATCAAGGGTTTTTCGCTTATTTTTCATTTAAATAAGTTAAAATAAGCTATTCTGAGCTCATTTACACCTAATCCAATCATATTATTATTATAATTTTCTATACAAAATTCTTCCAAAAAATTCCTAGGGGGAGGTAGCGGCCGGCTGAGGGGGTAGGTTGAGGGGCTGAGGGCCTAGGGTAGGTGATTCAGAGTATCCTCCGGGGGGGGGGTTCGGGGGGTGTTGCTGGCCGAAGGGGTGGTATTGTATTGGCCGGCGAGGGGAGGGTGTAAGCCCCTTCCTAACCCCCTGCCCCGCGGTCCATGTATGTTTTGTCCCGAGGGCTCATACCGAATCGCCATGTGGTATAATGGGAGATGCCTACAAACCAGCAAAACCTAGTGCCCTACAATGTATTTAGTTGACGAGAAGGTCAACTTACTTAACTATGGGCTGAGAGCAAGTGAGTTCATCTCATCGATCCGGCTAAAATTTCATGAGCATAAACTAGCCCACGTATGATAACGATCGGGCATATTTGAAGAAAAACAACCCCCCTAGAACTGGAGCTACTTGAAGTTGGCTCACCAGCCATTATTTGGCAAGTTTTTTTACCTCTAACGACCGAAATTCAAACGTGTGCTGTTTGCCGATATCTAAATCGACAGCTTTCGCATGCGCAGTAGAGATGTTCACGAGCCTAAAAATCGCGGCTCGGCTCGGCTCGATTGTGATCTCTGTTAGGTCAGCTCGTTTCAGCTCATTTGTGCGCACCTCCAAGCTCGCTCGCTTAAATTTGGCGAAAAGCTCGAAAAACTTGAACGGTAACACCATAAAATCAATACCTAAAGCTTTTCCTTACTAATTACGCAATTTTAATCGTTGATACCTTTAAAATAATGTAGAAAACATAGAAATTAAAGGAAAATTAGCTTCCAAAACACAATATTTTCAAAATTTGATTACAATTACTCATTTTTAAGTTTGTAGCGCGTTCTGGGCTCAGCTCGGCTCGAACCGCGAGCTTTCTAACCTTGATAAGCTCGCTCGATCTGGGCTCGCGAATCGAGTCGAGCCGAGCTTTTTCAGGCGAACATCTCTAATGCCCAGTGCTCACCAATCGATAGCTATTTCAAAATACTTCAAATCCCCACTCATTTCTGTATCTTGCCTGATTAGCGGATTAGTAACCATGTTTAGTCTGTTGTGAACGTGCAACCAATAACCTCTAGAAGTTAAGAGTGACGCACCACAGTGACAAGGTTTCTAAAAATCGAGGTGAATAATATACAGGGTGACATATCTTGCCAGGATTCGCAAGCTCAGAACCTTTTTATTTGTGGACCGAATGGGCTGATTTTTGGATATGGTGTGTGGACCAGTGTGGTGCATTTTGAAAATTTGAAACTAGGTAAAGTAATACTAGGTAAAGCTATCACCAAACAAGACGGTTCTTCAAAATGAGTGTATAAAACTTCAGATAGTTTGATCATTTTGAAGATCCTCTCAGTTTTAGAGGCAGAGACAGATTTTTTTAGAAATTTTTTACAAAATTAGACCGGCAGCAGAGAAAACGTCAGTAAACTTTTATTTGAAGAAAGTGGGTGTGCAATTCTTTCAGTTGCAGTTTTCTCTTTCAAACAGGTCTTGCTGACTGACAGTAAGCTCTTCAGATAATTCTTTCAAATGATTTTCCCTTCCAATCCAAAGAATTCTGGCACTCGTTAGGCAAAACTTTCAAAAAGCAGCTTTCGCTTCCAAATAATTCTGCCAATCTATAGGCAAATCTTTCAAAAAGCAGCTTTCGCTTCAAAAGAATTCTGGAACTCTTTAGACAAATCTTTCAAAAAGCAGCTTTCGCTTCCGAAGAATTCTGGCACTGTTTAGACAAATCTTTCAAAAAGCAGCTTTCGCTTCCGAAGAATTCTGGCACTGTTTAGACAAATCTTTCAAAAAGCAGCTTTCGCTTCCAAAGAATTCTGGCACTCTTTAGGCAAATCTTTCAAAAAGGAGCTTTCCTTCCAAAGAATTCTGGCACTCTTTAGACAAATCTTTCAAAAAGCAGCTTTCGCTTCCAAAGAATTCTGGCACTCTTTAGACAAATCTTTCAAAAACAGCTTTCGCTTCCAAAGAATTCTGGCACTCTTTAGGCAAATCTTTCAAAAAGGAGCTTTCCTTCCAAAGAATTCTGGCACTCTTTAGACAAATCTTTCAAAAAGGAGCTTTCCTTCCAAAGAATTCTGGCACTCTTTAGGCAAATCTTTCAAAAAGGAGCTTTCCTTCCAAAGAATTCTGGCACTCTTTAGACAAATCTTTCAAAAAGGAGCTTTCCTTCCAAAGAATTCTGGCACTCTTTAGGCAAATCTTTCAAAAAGTAGCCTTCGCTTCCAAAGGATTCTGGCACTCTTTAGGCAAATCTTTCAAAAAGCAGCCTTCACTTCCAAAGGGTTCTGGCACTCTTTAGGCAAATCTTTCAAAAATGAGCTTTCCTTCCAAAGAATTCTGGCACTGTTTAGACAAATCTTTCAAAAAGCGGCTTTCGCTTCCAAAGAATTCTGGCACTCTTTAGGCAAATCTTTCAAAAAGGAGCTTTCCTTCCAAAGAATTCTGGCACTATTTAGGCAAATCTTTCAAAAAGCAGCTTTCGCTTGCGCAGAATTCTGGCACTCTTTAAGCAAATCTTTCAAAAAGCAGCTTTCGCTTCCAAAGAATTCTGGCACTCTTTAGGCAAATTCTGGCACTCTTTAGGCAAAGCAATTCTTGGTGAAGCATACGTAGCAAAGGGCACTGAAATTGAGGAATTTCCACAGAAAGGAAAGTCATTAGGCATCTTTTTGAAATTTAGCAATTTTAGTGCGCTTCTGATACACGGGTCAACGGGTGCCCAGTCATTAGTACTGTATCTACTGTATGTAATGCGAAATGGGAATCGATCGCCTTTACAAATTTCATTCGAGGCTATACTCTTGGTATTACTAAAAGATCACAGTTAGATGGACCGCCCTAGCTTTTAGTTTTCGGCACACAGCAGCAGCAGGACTTGTAAGTTTTGCACCAAAATTGTGCAGGTACAATATAGGTATCCAAAGGCATTGAAAATAAATTATGAGTGATGGGGAAAACTGTCCTTTCCTGTGCTGAACTGCAGTAGGATATCAATAGAAAGCTTGAAATGCACTAAATAAATGGACCAAAATATTATCATATTCTTATTCCTTCTATTTCTGTTTAAAAACCCCAACAACACTGGAGTCAGTAGCACATACGTATCTATATTACTGACACTCTTTTAAGCAATTATTTCTGATAGTAAAAGTTTCAGACCATACTTTCAAAACGCTTTTTTGTCTTTTAAGCAATTGTTTCTTACAGTAACTCTTTAAGTAGTTCTTTAAAAATCAGTTTTGTCTTTCAAACAATTCTATCAGACTGTAAACTCTTCAAATATTCCTTTAAAAAACAGTTTTCTGTTTTGCTTCTTTCAAAAAACAGCTTTCAGTTGCAATTCACAGTAAACTGTTGTCAGTTTTCGGGCCACAGAACCAGCACGACTTGGAATTTTCGGGCCAAACTTTCGCAATAGGTACCCAGTTATCTTGTTAATAAATCCTGAAAATCTGAGCCAAATTCATAGAGAAATCACTGAGAACGAACTGTTCGAGTAAACTCTCCTTCCTGCTGGAGTGTCTAAAGCCTGCAGCTTTAAAACGAGCGAGCCGAACGGCGCCGAGAGCACACGCTTTAAGATGCAATTGCATCCTACACGCTTAACGAAATGCTAATCTTATACCGGCAGCCTTGGCTTACAGTCAGTGGAGTTAAAATTTACGAAATTTGACTGATTTCAAGTCAATATTTGGATTTTATTGATCAAATATGTCAGAAATTCATTCTCTGGGCCACTGTAATTGTGGGAAAGCCGGAAATTTGAAGGTTTGCTGACTGAAAAAACCACGTAAAACTGAAAATATCAAACTAGGTAAACTTGTTCTACCTAGAAGTACCTAGTTATGTGAATTTAAAACTAGGTAAAGTAAAACTATAGTCTGTTCAAAAATTATTGGCGATGGGCTGTTTTTGATTTTTTTCTCAAAAATTCTCCTCTAGACCCCCTTATATTTTTATATGAACTTGTAGCCAACGATCAGCGCTACATTATGGAACTATTCATTCTTGTTCTAATTTGCATATTAACTATGAAAATGGCTAAAAACTAAAATTTGTGCGAGTTGACCCCCTCCAAACGTGCTTGAAATTTGACGCGGATACCAGATTCGAATTCTTCAGAGTCTTGCGGTCTCGAATCATCCACTTTCATGGGTCTACGACGATTTTGAAGCAAGTTACGAGCGATTTCCCGAGGGGTACTCGCTCAAAAATCGACCAAAATTTTTGCCCTCCCATAGTAAAACCTACTTAGTGGTGCAAAACGACCTTTTTTACCCGACAGATTTCCAGAAACCACTTTTTCTAGTCAATTCTGACCCGAGGAATTCAGTGGTGCCGTCCGTTTCGGCATCCAACTCTTGTGGAGGGTGCTAGAGCCCCCTAAAGCTCTAAACGGCCCAGTTCCGGTGCTTCAAATAACCATTCAATAGAAGCGCAATATAGCTTCTAGGGGTATCTTTTTGCGCCAAATCCACAGAAGACAACCTCGAAAAGCCATTTCTCACTCCTGGCCATGTTTTTGGTACTTTCAGGGACACACTGAAGCGCTAATTTTGCGCTCAAAAGCGCCCTTTGTTTAAAGTGCTCCGCACTAAATTTGCAGGTGCAAAATGGCATTTTCCGTCAGTTAAACGTTTAAAAACCACTGTTTCTTGTGGGTACGAGGAATTCGATCGGATTCGATACGTGCCCAGTTGCCATTCTTTTAGTTAAATTGAAACCTGAAGACCACAGTGCTGCTTGGGAAATATCAGAACGTAACAAAGTCAAACGTTATTGCTTTGACCCTGAAATGAAGTTTGGGAAAGAGTTAGCTGAAGGAGTGGAAGACATGGTAATCATTTATGGCACAAAAAATCAGTGGAATTCGGAAGAACAACTAGAAGATGTGAATTACTATACACGGCGATATCTTCCTCCAGATATGATGAGAAATGTTTTTGGTAGAGACAGCTTTGTTCACGCTGAACCTGATGTTGTTGCTAGACAGCCAAACAAATTATCGCTTATCGCTTTCCCGATGTCTCAATTTTCGTCACAGCGAACGTACCCCATTTACACCAATGTTTTTTCATTTGACTCCAATGACTCCAGGAGGCCCTAATGACTGCAACAACTTGGAAAATACAACAAACATGCTCTATTCGCCTAATCCGCAAGCTGTTGACTTCAGAGGTAAAATTGTATACAAAACTACAAGATTCACAGGCTGCATTAACACATCGAGTTTCATGGCATGCATCAACACATCTGGCCGCATCGAGTTTCAGTATTCAGACCCAAAATTGAAACTTTGAGCTAGAGAGCTCTGAGTTGGCACACTAATACATGCTTATGAGTTATCTTTCTGCTGCAAAGGATTAGTGGATCTGACGCTCCTGTCCTGAGAAATAGCCTTCCGAAAATCGGTCCGCTTAACTATGGGACCAAAATTTCAAAGTCTAATTTCTCGATTCATACTCGGAATTCGGACCTAAAAATTGGGAGTTTTTAGAGTACTTTTAGACTGCTTTAAGAAACTTTTGTCAAATTTTCGTTTTCAGAAAAAAAAATTTTTTCGCTCCCTTTGCGCCCCCCCTAGCTCGTCTGGAGCCCCCAACCCCGTTTGGAGTGCGGCCCAACGGCCACGAGTGAAAAATGGCTTTTCGAGGTTGTCTTCTGTGGATTTGGCGCAAAAAGATACCCCTAGAAGCTATATTGCACTTCTATTGAATGGCTATTTGAAGCACCGGAACTGGGCCGTTTAGAGCTTTAGGGGGCTCTAGCACCCTCCACAAGAGTTGGATGCCGAAACGGATGGCACCACTGAATTCCTCGGGTCCGAATTGACTAGAAAAAGTGGTTCCTGGAAATCTGTCGGGTAAAAAAGGTCGTTTTGCACCACTAAGTAGGTTTTACTATGGGAGGGCAAAAATTTTGGTCGATTTTTGAGCGAGTACCCCTCGGGAAATCGCTCCTAACTTGCTTCAAAATCGTTGTAAACCCATGAAACTGGTATGATTCGAGACCGCAAGACTCTGAGGAATCCGAATCTGGTATCGGCGTCAAATTTCAGGCACGTTTGGAGGGCGTCAACTCGCACAAATTTTAGTTTTTGGCCATTTTCATAGTTAATGTGCAAATTAGGACAAGAATGAATAGTTCCATAATGTAGCGCTGATCGTTGGCTACAAGCTCATATAAAAATATAAATGGGTCTAGAGGAGAATTTTTGAGAAAAAAATCAAAAACCGCCCATCGCCAATAATTTTTGAACAGACTATAGGTAAAATAGAGCGACCAGCAACTAGGTAAAGTAAATCTAGGTACTTTCCCGAATATTAATTAGGTAATACTAGGTATACCTAGTTAACTAGTTACCTAGATAAAAAGTGCACGACACTGGTGTGGACACACTTCGCATTTTATTGTTTTAAATTTCAACAAATTCCATGCACTACGTCACGTCACTAGTTATGATGCACTTCAACGTGGTGGTCACTGTTTTCAATCCCTTTCTGCAGCCGCTGGTGGTATTCCACCCTCCACGCTGGTTGGTGGACGCTTTTCCGAATCTTGTTGGACAGACTGCCCTCTTCGATCAGCCATTCATGCCGCCAGCGGATGCAGGTATAGGTATCTCTTGGAGGCTCGCGTTCTATCCCAATTTGCAGGCCGAACAACCTCAGTGCTTTTGGTCCACTCAAACGGCACAGCGCATTTTGCACGTTCCTTCACCGAAAAAGCTATCACAACTGCTAAAAATGTCGGTTTATGTTGAAAAGTGAATAAAGCGTCAACCCACTATGGTTTAAGATTCTTTTCAACACTCAAACACAGCCTAATCGCGCCCAAGCCAAATATATTTGGGGTCAATGTTAGAAATTTCAGTCTGCGGTAGAATTGCCCGGCATTTCAGGCATTTCGTGGTGAAACAAGCTGAAATTTTAAACAGTAAAATGCGAAGTATATCCACATATTATACCCAAAAATCAGCCGATTCGGTCCACAAACAAAAGAGTTCTGAGCTTGCGAAACCCGGCGGGATATGTTAACCCAATGCAACATACCTACGCCATATGGCGTTTTGGCGTAATTCTTAGAAACGCGCTTCCCGACAACGAACAACTATCGGGAACCTGGTTCCCGACAACGAAAATGTTGTCCGACAGTCTCTCTTTTTTGGCTATTTTTTTGTTTTTTATTAGAAGCTTTCCGATAAGCTTCTGGAAATTTTCCTAAATTGCGGGAATTACCAAAAACTATTGGGAAGCTCAAAAAATTGCTAGCTGGAAGTGTTTTCCTGTCGGAAAGCTGTTATGCCAAAAACTTTTCTGACAACAAAAAAATCGGGAACTGAAAAATTTATCTTCCCGACCGCTGTCGGGAAGCGCGCGACTTCCCGACAATTAGAAACACCGGTGTGTTGAAGGGGGATAATCACCCTGTATTTGTCAGGAGCTCTGCCTTAATGAAATGAGATCGCGCAATACGCCAGACTCTGTTAAATAAAAATAACAGGGAACATTAAAAATGAAAGTTTATTTTAACTAACTTTTGTTGGTCTGGCGTCGGCGTGTAGCTTAGTGGTTAGAGCACTGGACCGGTAATCCAAAGGTGCTGGGTTCGATTCCCAGCTACGCCATTGCACATGCCTTACTTTTTCACCTTTCATTCAATTTGGCTACACTAGTTCAGCTTGAGTTTGATGCTTGTGGCTTCTGCCCGCTCCTCATGACTGGCTAGCTTTCTCAAATACTGAGTTTAGGGTGTTGGTCTGGCGTCGGCGTGTAGCTTAGTGGTTAGAGCACTGGACCGGTAATCCAAAGGTGCTGGGTTCGATTCCCAGCTACGCCATTGCACATGCCTTACTTTTTCACCTTTCATTCAATTTGGCTACACTAGTTCAGCTTGAGTTTGATGCTTGTGGCTTCTGCCCGCTCCTCATGACTGGCTAGCTTTCTCAAATACTGAGTATAGGGTGTTGGTCTGGCGTCGGCGTGCAGGCGATTTTGGAAATTTTTGTGTCTGAAATTGTAAAAAATCGCAAAAATTTGCTCATAAAATTACTTGCCAGAAAAATCGGAGGGGGGTAGGGAAAATCGTCTCGGGGGGGGGGGGGGGGGCCCGCGGGGGGGGTCTGGCCTAAGTCGGGTGGGGGGCAGACCTCCCTGTTACATGTATGATTATTGTATAAACTTGTGACCAAACCGGCAAGTAAAACTGCACCCACAGCGTGTAAGGCGAATAGCGCACGACAAGGCAAAATTAGTGAGTGATAGCCTTCGAATTAAAATCGCGAACATCCTGAGCCGCATACATGTAACAGGGGGGTCTGGGGGGTCTGCCCCCACCCGACTTAGGCCAGACCCCCCGGATTGCCACCCCCCCCCCCCTAGACGATTTCACCGACCCCCCCCCCTCCGATTTTTCTGGCAAGTAAATTTTCGAGCAAATTTTTGCAATTTTTTACACTTTGACACACAAAAATTGCCAAAATCGCCTGCAAAACAGCACTTTTTAGCTGTATTTCAGCCCAAATTAGCGATTTTTGGTGATTTTTTTAGGCCCAAAATTGCGATTTTTCTCGATTTCTGAGCGTTTTTTAGTGCCCACCCCCCTCCCCCAAAATTTTGGCTCAGACCCCCCGGCCGGCGCCAGACCCCCCAACCCCGCTCCCCCATCGGCGGATGACCTGTTACATGTATGCTGAGCCGGCACAGATGGTGTAGTGGTTTAGGCCACATGGCCACTGTGCGCGACGTCGTTTGCTCATCCACTCGGCGGGGCAAGTTTCTTGCCGCAAAGAGTTGGTCGTCGGCATAAAGCTCCACCCAGGCCACCGAAAACTGGTTACAGCGAGTAGGTAAAATGGGAACCAACTGGATCTGCCGTTGCACCGAAAGCCGCTCCAAAAAGCATGCCGCGTTGGAGGGAAGATCAACGACGTCAGGAGCTGTCTGAGAGACCAGCAATAAGGCTGATGCCGGTTTAGTGCCTGCGGCCGGGCGGCCGTTGGGAGCTGTCAGCACCATAACGTCACTACGCCAGGCACTCTCTTAGTACCTGGCGCCCAACAGCATGGCTTGAGTGGCTTGGCAGTGAAAGAAGGGCAAACGTCCGAGATGACGATATCACGGGTAACGAAATGGACCGTGCAGGTCTGATCGTAGGGCTGTACATCGTACGGCCCCCCCGCCAGATCGGATCGGATCGGATCCTGAGCCATACCTAGATAAATTGAATCTGATCAAATGTCGTCCGTATTCGTAAAATCACAATGATACCCTACATACCTTTTCTCCAATAATGTTCAGAATTGAGTGCGATTATGGTATTCTGTACCGTACGTCCAAAGCCATGAACCGACCGAAGCACTTCATCTTTCTCGTTGAACAACCAGCAGCATTAGGGTTGATACTTTGCGGGATTCCGCGGTTTCACAGGGAAAACGACTCTTTCCATACGGCTAACGCGATCTGCTAACGCGCGTTAGCAGATCGCGTTAGCTGCGTCTTGTAACCGCGTTAGCTGCGTCTTGTCATCGCGTTAGCTGCGTCTTGTAATCGCGTTAGCTGCGTCTTGTCATCGCGTTTAACTATCGTAACGCGGTCCGCGTTTTAAGATCGCGTTGGCACATCGCTAACGCGTTAAACGCGCTTCTGCTTAAACACTGCAAAAAGCGGATGCACAGGGAAAGCGACTCTTTCCATACGGCTAACGCGATGTGCTAACGCGATTGTTTTCGACGATCTGCTAACGTGCGTTAGCAGATCGCGTTTAACTTCTCAGCAGTGAGAGGCGCCCGGGCGCGTTAGCACATCGCTGATGCGTTAAACGCGATCTTGTTACGCGATCTGCTAACGCGCGTTAGCAGATCGCGTTAGCCGTATGGAAAGAGTCGTTTTCCCTGTGTTTATGACCATAAACTGGCTAGTGTCACCTCTCAGTCTTGCATTCAGTTACCCGTCTTTCTCTACCTATTTTGTTGCAGGCACAGCGAGCAATGTCTGTGGCTTAAGATGCATTTTGCGAGAAAGTCAGCTTAGGTGCCGAAGAGACGGGGCAAGCAGGGTCATCTCACTGATGTGGTTGACCTTAAAATATGTTAAAATAGAGCACAGTCGAAGACCAACGGTGCATGCCCTGCCACCAGCAACCCTCCGGAACCTGGAACCCTCTCAAAGTTGGGTCAGCAGGGGATTTTCGGGCTCATTTTGTCGTGTCTGACAGTCTCCATTCAAACGATCACCCTTCATTCGTTTCTTAAGCTAGGATCCCAAGTCGCAGTCGGTTTTGTAGCTGTTCCAATGGCCTTTCCTGTTCGGGTACTCCCGTTTCCAGATCACAGCTGGTTTGCGAGATATTCTACGAAAACTCGGTTTAGCTGGATTCGCTCTGAATCGGGAGAAATTTGTGTCCAAAGTTGAGATCAACAGTATTTCTTGAGTGGCACTACTCGCAAGCATGACCATAAACGGTGGTACAAGGCAGTTTTTCTTATGTAGTGTTTGCTGCTGATTCCGAAAATAACATTATTTCCCTCTACATTGCCCTGCTTGCTCCTTCTAAGCTGACTTTCTCGCAAAATGTATCTTAATACCGTCCCGAAGAAAACGCTGAACCAGTAATTGATATCATTTATCAGTATCAGTATCATCTTTATCAGTACTCTTGCTATCTCTGAACGGCGTTAAGTGCCTGACTGACTGTAATATACAGGGTGTGCCAAAAAAAACAACCCAGCAGAGTTTTTGCTGTAGCAACCGCAAATCTCAACCGATTTGAATGAATCCTTTTTTAAATGAAAGATAAATAAATTCTTGAAAGATTGATGTACCGTTTATTAACATAGCCTGCTTAGGGGCCGTGTCAGAATTAGGTGCCCGTTTCAGAGCTCTGATTTGAAATCAGAGCTCGGAAACAAGGCTCGTTTTTGGACCAAATCAGAGGTCTGATTTTGTGCCGACCTCGGAAACGAGGTCTGATCAGAGGTGCCTGACTCTGAAATCAGGGCTCACATGTGGGCCTCTGTTTTCGTTAAGTAGGGCAGCCGAGAGCAGGTCTGCTGTTAATCTGACATCTGACACAGGTGTTCTCTCGCGCGCCGTAAACAAATACTCTGCTGTTGGCCGGCTTTGAGACTGCAATTAGTCGTTGTTAATGACTCGATACGCCCCCAATTAACCTAGCCTCTGCCTCACTCACTCAGTGCTATAGAGTGGAGTTTCTTGCGTTTTCTATGGAGTCGGCCAGTTCTGATATCGGTAGCCTTTTGGAGCAAACAGGAACTGCCCCTTCGAAATTCCAATTTGTGTCACCGATCAAGCAACACTGACCGGCCGGCGGCCGCCCGCTACCTCAAATAATTACCTACACGTGTCTCTAAACACTGACCTGCCGGCAGCTGCCCTGCTACCTCAAATAATTACGTACACTTGTCTCTAAACACTGACAGGCCTGGACCTCTATGTATATGCGCGCGCCAGACACAAGTAGATCCTAATCCTATAAAGGTTGCCGCCAACAGCAGCTCTCTGGTTCTCCATTACAGAGCCGTGGCATAATAAAGAGAGACTGCCCTGACCCCGTTTCAGGGGCACCTCTGAAACGAGGCTCTGAAACGAGCTCTGTAACTGAAATCAGGGCTGCGTGCAGCTCGTTTCCGAGGTTCAAATCAGAGCCTCTGATCAGAGGTTAAGACCCCTGATCAGAGGTCTTAACCTCTGATCAGAGGTCTGAAACGAGCACCTAATTCTGACACGGTCCCTTAGTTCCTGAGATCTTTGTCCTCAAATTCAAAACAGAGATTTTGGCAATGAACAAGAGTGATAAAGAACAACCCAGTCATACATGTAGCTGGGTTTTCGGCTGGGGGGGGTTCCAGATCCCAAATAGGGTTTCAGCACTATTTCCAAAGGGGGTTTCAGCGACCTTTTTTTGGTGTCCAAAAGTGGGTTTCACCGACCTTTTTTTGGGCTCAAAACAGGGTTTTGAGGACTAAAAATCCGGTAAAAATCCTGTCAGAAGTGCAAAAATGCCCATTAAAACCGTATTTATTATTTTAAAACGTGCGGAAAATCCTATTTTTTATTAAAAACATGCAAAAAACTGTATTTTGCTTTAAAACGCGCCAAAAAAGCTCTATTTTATTCGACATAATACAGCTAAAGTGCATTTTCTGGAACCCTATTTAGAAAATCTGAAAGCCAAATTAGGGCTCTGAAACCCCGTTTAGGGCTTCTGAGACCTAAATTAGAGTTCTGGAACCCTATTTAGGTCCTCTGAAACCCTATTTACAGCTTTTGAAACCCTAATTATGGTTCCAAAACCGTGTTTTGGGTCTCTGAAACCCAAATTAGGGTTCCGGAACCCTATTTTGGGCCGCCAGAAACGGAAATTAGGGCTCCGGAACCCTATTTAGGGCTTCAGAAACCTCAGTTAGAGTTTCAGAGTCCCAAATTAGGGTTCCGGAACCCTATTTAGGGCTTCAGAAACCCTAATTAGAGTTTCAGAGACCCAAATTAGGGTTGCGGAACCCTATTTTGGGCTCAAGAAACCCTGTTTAGTTTCTCAGAGACCCAGATTAGGGTTCCGGAACCCTATTTAGGGCTTCAGAAACCCTAATTAGAGTTTCAGAGACCCAAATTAGGGTTCCGGAACCCTATTTAGGGTTTCAAAAGCTGTAAATAGGGTTTCAGAGGACCTAAATAGGGTTCCAGAACTCTAATTTACCCTAAACGGGGTTTCAGAGCCCTAATTTCGCTTTCAGATTTTCTAAATAGGGTTCCAGAAAATGCACTTTAGCTGTATTATGTCGAATAAATGTTCCGGAACCCTATTTAGGGCTTTTGAAATCCTAAATTACGGTTTATAAGTATTGAAACCCTGAAATTTAGCAGTTTTTAACCCAAAATAGGGTTTCAGAAACCCCCCCAAATCCGGCTCGGGGTGGGGGGGGGTTGCCGAAAATCGGGCCTGGGGGTTAAACCCCCAACCCCCCCAACTACATGTATGAACCCAGCAGATTTTTTTACTTTTGCAACCATGAATCTGAACCGATTTGAATGAATCCTTTTTTGAATGAAAAACTGATCAATTCTTCAAAGATTGGTGCAATTTTTATTGAGATTCACACTTTAGTTCTTGAGATATTTGCCTTCTAAGTCGAAACAGATTTTGGCAAAGAACAATTCAATGGAAAGAGCGATTCCGTTGCATTTCATAATCAAGAAGATTCCTACTGTTGGGGCTAATGATACTTTAGTGTTGAAGTAAACCGAGTTTCAGTGTCACCTGTAAAGCCTCCAAGAGCCCTTAGCAGTAGCAGGAATCCGTTTTATTACGAAGTGCAGAATAATAAAAAAATCCTTCTTGTTCACTGCCAAAATCACTGTTTTCATTTTGAGAGCCAATATCTCAGGAACTAAGCTGAGTACATAAATGAAAATTTCAGCAGTCTTTTAAGGATATATTTATCTTTCATTTAAAAAAGGATTCATTCAAATCGGTTGAGATTTGCCGTTGCTACAGCGAAAAATCTGCTGGGTTGTTTTTTTTTGGCACACCCTGTATATCCTCGCCGCACGACACACTCGACCAGTAGTGGAGCAAAAAATGGGCGGAGATCGAAAAATTGTAATGGATCTGTTAGCCCCGCCCCTTTGTAGTAGTGTAAGAATATGGTCCCAAGCAGAAACTTGCCGTTGCGTTTCAATACGAACAACTTGCCCGGCTGCAAGAACTGAAACACAACGGCCACGATATTGCTAGGGAGCGAGAATTAACACCGCAATGCGAGACTAAAAATCGATTACGATTGCATCAACCAATCGGCGATTGGCGCATCTCCTTTCATGCAACATTTAATCCTTTCATTTCATCCAAATCGATTTTTATGCTTTTTATTTTATTTTTAATATGTATATGCGACAGTTTACACATCTTGTTGAACTAAAAGTGCCAGTCCTTTTTGAAACACGTTATGAAAGTTAAAAATCAAATGCTTTGCAGCTGGAACGTTTGTAAGCGTGCTTCATTGGACCAGTACGGCTATTCCGAACCGGGGTGTTGTGATGCGAGCGCCTATGAGAACCCTGCTGGGCTTTATTAATTGCATACTTTGTTCTAGCCTGGCAAGGAAAGGATTACTATATAAACTACGAATCCTTGAACCTGTGCTTTTTTGTCGCACCTCCATCTACGGTAGACTAAACTAAAAAGAAGCCCAGTGGGCGCTTTAAAGAATATATGTACTGCCAATAAAATGTTATAGAAAAAGACTGCTAGACCAAAATTGCCGAGCAACAATGGTGGCAGAGCTGAATTTTGATGAAGTTGCATCCCATATGACAGCCGCAGGTGTCTGGCACGGTGATGGCATCGGCAAGCAACATCTTGGGGAAGAGGTTGGCTCGACGGCCCCTCAACAACAAGACACTCTCGTGCAGAGCGCTTTCCATCGGCACACTAGGCAGCAGTCTTGGCTTCTGAAAACAGCAACAGCAAGTCTGAACAGATCGGTTGGTCTTTTTAACTGTACCAACCGAATCTATCGGCGTTTATATCGCTTACAGTTCTCGACGCGAATTTATTTAGTAGTTACGGCAGCATGGCAATTTACGGTCCAACCCGGATGCAAGTAAAGACTAACTGACGCGACGATAATGCCTCCGGTGAATCATACATGACCACTTGCCCCCTTGAGGGTGGCTGATCTATTTAACTGAGGGTACTGTTGTTTGTGTATACACATACACATTTACCATACACAAAAATACACATTGTTTTTTCAATGTGTATACACATACACATACACATACACATTGAAAATTCCGATACACATTACCATACACAAACAGTACCCAAAATGTGTATTTTTGTGTATGTGTATTTGATCCGCAAAAGTATATAAAATTTCGAACAGAATCGTAAAATTTCGATGTTTTTTCTGCAGTAATAAACTGTAGATATCCTCATAAAGCCTTCAAATGGCTTAAGTAACTCTTTTTCAAAGCTATCCAAGGTTTTAAGCAGCAGACATTGAGAGATTTGATTTTCCTAGCATTTCTGGCTCAAAATCTCCCAAATATTTTGCATTTTCAGTACAATACACATACACAAATATACACAAAAATACACATTATTTTGTTGAATGTGTATACACAAATTACCATACACATTTGAAGGTAAATGTGTATACACATACACATACACATACACAAACGGAAAATCCAATACCAAACAACAGTAACTGAGGGTGAGGCCTAACCATAAATGTAAAGCTAAGCTAAAGCATGACTAATGCAGTCAGGCACTTAACGCCGTTGATGGTACTGGCACCATATATCGTACCGGTACCTAGGCTAGTGGCACCATATATGGTATCCCATGTTCGATCATTGTGGTGCTGGTGGGACCATATGGTACCCCTACCTTCGTATTGGTATCGGTACCGGTACCATATATGGTACCACTCTGTTCAAATCCATGGACATGGTTAGGGGTACCATATATGGTACCACCACAGTCCCCGAACGTGGTATATGGTGCCACTAGCCTAGGTACCGGTACTATATGGTGCCAGTACCATAAACGTCGTTAAGTTCGACACTGTAATGCTTTAAATAGAATCCTGATTCTAAACCTGAGCCTAAAACAAAGCACAGCCGTAATCTAAATCGGTAATAGCGGTGTGGGGTATGAAATTATCGGAAAGTTTTGCAAGTATGAAATATACATTGCAATGTCCAAGTATGAAATTTTCGGAAATCTTTGCAAAAGCCGTGAATTTGTGTAATTTACATTGTACGGTCGCATCTTCGGTAGTCACTTGTTTTTCTGGAAACTTCCGATAATTACCGGGCTTCCGATAGATTCCGTTGGTATAGAAGTATTTTCTAAAAAAGGAGGGTTCACAGGCCTGCGTCGGTAGCGCTATAAAACCGGCTTCCAAAAGTGAGCTTCCGACCTTCAGTGAAAGGCGTGGGGGTGGTTGGTTGAACGCTGGAAAACGTCACAGAGGATGGGGTTGTCATCGAAAACGTTCACATTTTTAGGTGCCTGAGCTTTTGTGGGCACCTATGTACCTATATTACAAGGAAAACTCGACCCAATTCGTGTTTCCAACTGCCAAAATGGTAATTTTTCATTAGCTTCTACAGTATATGTAAAGGTTATTGTACATTTTGTACTAGCGGACAGGGACACAGTTCCAAGTACTGTTGGAAAGTCCGGGGTTAAAAAAATAGGTTCAGGTTCAAGTCCACTGTACTGTGGGAAACATAAATGTTTTATGTATATGTATTAAAACATAAATATGTTTGTTTTTGGGAAAACATATATGTTTATGTTTCTCAATATGTTTGCATGTCAAATATGTTTTGTATTTATATGTTTCGAAGCCAATATGTTTCTGGAAACATATACATATTTTTGCTATAGGAATTCATGATTTTAAGACTTTTCGTTGCTGTTTGACAGTAAACTTTTCCAAAATCTGACTTTCACTTAAACTTATTGAATCTGAGTACGCTATCTAAATTGTTGCAAACCGTTTTAAACAAGAAATTCAGAATCTCAAGTTTGAATTATCGAAAATTAAGACAAAATATAAGTGAATAAGCGAATTTTACACAAATATGTTTTATGTTTAAAAATATGTGCATATTCAATTTTCAGAAACATATAACTATATGTGTTATTTATATGTTTGATTGGCGAAAAACATATATGTATAGTTATATTAATATGTTTTAAAAATTTCGATATTTTCCCACTGTAGCCACTGATATTTCCAAAACTGTGGAAATTTTGCGCTGCTTGCAACTTTTCTGAACTATAAGCCTTTATAGGTTAGGTAGTGAAAAACATAGATCAGACTTTACAGAGCAGTGTACTTTCGTTTTCTGACATTTTCAGTTTGAAACATAGGTATAAAAACATGAAATCTTTTAAATTTTGTGCAATCAAACCGAAAGTTTTACATATAGTTTGCCTAAAAATTGCACTCGAAATTTGAACCTATTAAGTAGTCCAATAAAGCGGAACAGGTTCAAGTCCGGCTGAAATAAAATAGGTTCAGGTTCAGGTTCAAGTCCACAAATTTCAGGTTAAAAATCTATTAATAGATCCAGGTTCAGTCGGACTTGCCAACGGTAGCACGAAGTTTAGTCGGGGGCGTCAGCCAAACGTTTTGTAGTTTTTTTATAAGGGGGCTGCACTACTATTGTTTGTGTATACACATACACATTTACCATACACAAAAATACACGTTGTTTTTTCAATGTGTATACACATACATAGAGTGCGAACAATACCTAAAAAACCCAATACCCCAATACCCAATACCAATACCTGAGACCCCCAATACCCAATACCCAATACCTGGAAAACACCCCAATACACCCAATACCCAATACCCAATACCAGTTCGCACTCTACACATACACATACACATCGAAAATTCCGATACACATTACCATACACAAACAGTACACAAAATGTGTATTTTTGTGTATGTGTATTTGATCAGCAAAAGTCGATAAAATTTCGAACAGTATCGTATGTTTTTGTTGCAGTAATAAACGGTAGATCTCCTGATAAAGCCTTCAAATGGCCTAAGTAACTCGATTTCAAAGTTATTCAAGGTTTCAAGCGGCAGACATTGAGAGATTTGATTCTCCTAGCATTTCTGGCTCAAAATCTTCCAAAAAATTGCCTTCTCAGTACAATACACATACACAAATATACGTAAAAATACACATTGTTTTGTTGAATGTGTATACACAAATTACCATACACATTTCAAAGTAAATGTGTATACACATACAGTACACATACACATACACAAACGGAAAATCCAATACCAAAAAACAGTAGGCTGCACTGAAAACCTCGGGGGTGGGGCGCACAATTTTGAATTTTGAATTTTTGGATGGCCCCTTAGGCGTTCTATTTATGGGTATTTTTTGTCCCAGCAGAACCCATAGAAAGGTGGACAAATCCGACTTTTGTACGAAAATGCCTGTTACTAACGCGATATCGTTGGTTTCCCCGACATCCGATGTGAAACAGTCCGTGTCTCAGATGTTCGACGTTGATGTTGCGCCGTTTCAGCACGTACTGTATCGGTGGTCTGGGGTACTGTAGGCGATAGGGCACGAATCTACAGTAGACCGCACAGAACAAGAATAACCCGGTGACTACAAAAAAGCGCATTTCAAAGAGCTACGAAGTTTTTCAATATGCCACAGCTTACGGCCCGTTTACATTAAACCGGCGGGGGACACTAAAGCGACGTTCAATTTATTAAATGCAGAGAAGACTCATTATTATTTTATTAATCGGCACTTGCCACTGATCACGTCGGAAATAATCGTTCATCCGTGCAGCAGTCCCGAGAATTGAGGCGTAAAGCTCAGACCGCCGCAATAAACAACCGCAACAGAAAAAATTAATTGTGTCAATTGAAGATCGAATTAAATTCGAAGTTCTGGCCCCTCTACAACTTTGGTTATGAGGCAAAAAGGGCTCCGACGCTTCCATAAGGAGTTATTCGCAAAAAAACACAGAATGCACTCAATTTTGAAATGTACTTTAATTAGGGCTCAAATGCCGCTAAAACAGGTGTTTTACAGCTATAGTTAGAAGCTTCGTGTTTACGTAATTAAAAATTGCACAAAATTGCGCAAGAAAAAAGTCGGATGGGGTAGGATGGAAAACTCGTACCAGGGGTCTGGGCATACGTAGTCGTGGGGCAAACCCCCTCCAAACTGCCTTATTGTATTGCATAACTAACGGTACTTATTTGTCAGATGTCATATGCATTGATTAGCAGGCCGAAAATAACTTCGCTTCACAAATGGGAAATCAAGATCGAATTTTCAATTACTCCCGCTTGTTCGTTTCTGTCAGTCGGTCTAAGCTAAGACTAATTACTTAGTGGGTGGTCTCACCGTTCATTAGTCCTAATTGGTTGGTGCGTGTGCCAAGATTCTGGCTCGAAGGCAGTCGTTGATCTTGTTAACGCTGATTCATCTGATGGGTTTAGCTTTCGTGTCGGCTGCTAAGCCAAAGCGCAGCGATAGCTTTACACGAAATTCACTCTTGACTCTGCCTTGTGCGGATGATGAGAAAAGATTGGTTACTGCCTGCTGGTTCAACGCCAAATATCGTGAGCACATCGGTTTGGATGTTCTGATCAAGTAGGTAATCAAGTGTTCTCTGCACGGCGCAAAAGGAAAATTCATGTTATTTTTCTATGTTTCCGCTATTTTGTTCGGCAGAATAATTTGTTTGCAGGTTTTTGCTTTGTTATTCTTGATTTACTGTACGTTGGGTTTTTGGTTTTGGTTTCTGTATTTTTGTTTATTCTGGTTATTTTATGTTGATTGGTTTTTCGTTTTCATTTTTGGATTGGGTCTTCAGTTTCGTGCAGTTGTTCTGTTTTTTACTTTTGCCTTGAGATGTTTTCCCGTTTGATTTGATTGTGATGGGAGTGTTTTTGTGTTAGTTGGACGTTCCTCTTCTGTTTGTTTCTGATTTTATATTTTGGTATTGTTTTTATTTTTGCGATGTTTTTTGTCGTTTTGCATAGATTTTGTTTCGCGTTCATCTTTGAGTGAGTTGTAATTAAGTTTTAAATTTTATTTTTGCATAGGTTTATCTGTTTCTGTCAGTGTTGTGTTCATGATTTCAAGATTGTTTTATTTGGTTGTGTTTCTGATTGAAGTTGCTTTCTTGTCCCCTTGTTGATTTTGGTGCAAGTCAGAAAAGTGTTTTACTTCATCAACCAAAAATCATGTATTCTCAAAGCCATATTTTTTCTGCAACTTCTCCTCAATAGCCAGATCTTTGAGACTGTAGTAGTAGAAAAAGATTCCCATTAACGAAACACACAAAACCAGAACCAGCTGTGCCTTGTGGTGTCCGGCCCACCACAAAAATCGCTCAGCTCTTGGTGCCTCATTCTTTTCCATCGACCAATCGCCAAAGGCCAGCTCACGCGTCAACATATGATACTGCAATAGTAATAAAAAACAGAGTGCTGCTAAACTGACTACCGTTAATCGTAAATCTTCTAATTCAAGCCCAGATGCGCCCTAACACTCTCTAGTAAAAGAACGAAAATATAGAAACTTAAGCTTCTATACTAACCCGGCTCAAGGATGTGAGATGTGCTTTTTCGATGTTTTTTCGTTTTTCTTTCAAAAAACCAGTTTTATTTACAACATTTTTCGGCTAATAATGGACTGTTGCGATGTATAAAGACCAGACTAACTCTAAGCTGTTAGAAAAACAACAGAAACGACCAAATTTGGCATGATAAATAAAACAAAAAGGTAAATTGCTCTAAGAAAATTTGCATATAGCCTTTATGATGGAACCTGTGCGGCACTGTTTCATGCCTGTTTCGTGATTTTTTTTATCTATACACGTGTATTTCTGGTCTGAAAAGACTGAGGCAGGCGCTAGAAAGCGTTAGGAATCATAAAACCCGGCTAGGATGCTTACAGCTTGACCGCGATTTTGAAAAAACAGGCCGAGCCTTTTTCGGAAGAATATGCTTCCCTGACCATGATATAGAAGCTCTAAAAGGATTTACGAAAAATAGATGCCCGGGGCTTATGGTACTAGAAGTTTTACGGTATTTATCGATTCTTGATTACGGTAGTTCTGTCGCGTTGTCTAGAACGGCCATCGTGGTCCAAGTACAGGTCGTTGACGCGTCTTCTCCTCTGTATTCCTCTGGACTCCTGAACCCGGGCGCGCAGTCGAATCCCAAACAGCGCCACCAAAACCATCACTCGAGGTCCCTGATTTATTGCTTTTAGACTTAATTAGATTGTACAAGGTCCGCCAAAAAACAACATAGCAAGTTTTTTTTACTGCAGCAAACTCTGTTTGTTCATTGCTAAATCTCTGTTTTGACTGTGAGGGCAAATATCTGAGGAACTAAGCACAGTGTCTTACTAAAAATCTTGCAAATCTTTCAAGAATTCAGCTGCCCTTCTTTCTTTCAAAAAGATTTATTCAAATCATTTGAGAACGACGGAATTCAAAAAATTCTTGGGGTTGTCTTTTTTACGGACTCTAACTTTACAGCAAGCAAGTTTTGGCGTTAGCTGGCATTTTTAAACTGCTATTCTGAGCACGAGTATAGAATTAACAGCAATCAACTCTTTTACTAGTACATAATCTTTAACGTTTGACCTATTTTTCTTGCTTAACCTCTACAGAAAATGTAGACTTATGTATGTAGCCGCCATACCACCGATGCCCGTCGGTACTTACGGGGTTGGTTCTGTGCGGCGGTGGCCTGTCAGAAGCACCGATGCGGTTGGTTCTGTGCAAGTTTAGCAAGTTCATTACGCCATCCCTCGGAGAGGAAACCACTGAGCTTATTCGCCGCCATACTCGGTCTCCTCGCCGATCTGAAAGCAATAGCTGAGCGTTTTCTATTTCCATTTCTCCATCTGTCTGCATTGAATCAACGGTGTACCCAGCATTTTAAGCGTTTAAGAGTCAGTCTCTGAACCGATCGAGTCTTGGTCCTTTGCCATATTCAGACCCCAAAAATGAAACTTTGGCGTGGAGGGCTCAAAGTTGGACGACTAATACGTATGGATAGGTTATATAACCACCGCAAAGGATATCCCGATTCGACGCTCCACGCTCGAGATACGGCCTTCTGAAAATCGGTCCGCTTAACTATGGGACTAAAATTTCAAAATCGAATTTCTAGCGCACTAATCAGTGTTGGGACTTAAAAATTGGGGGTTTAGGGTAACTTTTAGAGTACTTTCAGAATCAACGGTCGAATTCCATTTTCAATGAAAAAAAATTTTTTCGACCCCCTTTGGAGCCCCCTAGCTCGTCTGGAACCCCCCTTACACCGTTTTTTTTATTTCAGAATATTGTAGCGCTATCAATTCCCTACAGTTTGGTATAAGCCACATTGACTGACCCGTGGAAGAAAGTGGTGAAATATGGCTTCAAAGTTAAAAAATCCTCAAATTTTTAGTTTTGGTACTGCACCAAAATTTCCTGCTGGAGTTTCTAGCGCACTAATCAGTGTTGGGACTTAAAAATTGGGGGTTTACGGTAACGTTTAGAGTACTTTCAGAATCAACGGTCGAATTCCATTTTCAACGAAAAAATTTTTTACCACCTTTGGAACCCCCTAGCTTGTCGGGTACCCCTACACCGTTTTTTTATTTCAGAATATTGTGGCGCTATCAATTCCCTACAGTTTGGTATAAGCCATATTGGCTGACCCGTGGAAGAAAGTGGTGAAATATGGCTTCAAAGTTGAAAAATTCTCAAATTTTTAGTTTTGGTACTGCACCAAAATTTCCTGCTGGAGTTTCTAGCGCACTAATCAGTGTTGGGACTTAAAAATTGGGGGTTTAGGATAACTTTTAGAGTACTTTCAGAATCAACGGTCGAATTCCATTTTCAAAAGAAAAAAAATTTTTCGACCGCCTTTGGAGCCCCCTAGCTCGTCGGGAACCCCCCTAAAACAGTTTTTTTATTTCAGAATATTGTGGCGCTATCACTTCCCTGGTACTGCACCAAATTTTCCTGGTGGAGTTTCTAGCCTACCAATGTGTGTTACGGTTTGACACTGATTAGTGCGCTGCGCTAGAAACTCCACCACGAAATTTTGGTGCAGTACCAAAACTAAAAATTTGTGGATTTTTCAACTTTGAAGCAATATTTCACCACTTTCTTCCACGGGTCAGCCAATGTGGCTTATACCAAACTGTAGGGACTTGATAGCGCTACAATATTCTGAAATAAAAAAAACGGTGTAAGGGGGGTTCCAGACGAGCTAGGGGGCTCCAAAGGGGGTCGAAAAAAATTTTTTTCATTGAAAATGGAATTCGACCGTTGATTCTGAAAGTACTCTAAAAGTTACCCTAAACCCCCAATTTTTAAGTCCCAACACTGATTAGTGTGCTAGAAATTCGATTTTGAAATTTTGGTCCCATAGTTAAGCGGACCGATTTTCAGAAGGCCGTATCTCGAGCGTGGAGCGTCGAATCGGGATATCCTTTGCGGTGGTTATATAACCTATCCATACGTATTAGTCCTCCAACTTTGAGCCCTCCACGCCAAAGTTTCATTTTTGGGTCTGAATACTAAAACTCGATTGGCCCAGAGACTGACTCTTAAGGTTTCAGTATGGTAAATGGTACCGGTATCCGTATCGCAGGGCTGTTGGTCGGTTTTCTTCGTTTTTTCCCGAAAAAACGGTTTTTTTCCGAGGGGCTCGGAAAAAAGTAAAATGACTCAGACGATTCAGTCTTAAAATGAAATTACTGCTCTGAAACATGAAATTAGTGCATTTGGTAATAAAACTCACGCTATTTCGTTGAATTCTGCAACAAAAAACGATTGTTAAAATTTTACTGTCATCTCTGAAAATAACTTTTTGGAGAAAACCGAAAAAAAAACTGAAAAAAAACGGAAAAAACCAGCTTGAGCTTTTTCGGAAAACAACCACCCTGCAGTACCGCACCGGTACGGCAAGTTGCTGCTGCAAAGAGTTGCTCGTCAGATGAAAGCCGCCACCGAAGGCAGCGAGTAGGATAAATGGGAACCGACTGATCTGCCGTTGCACCGAAAGCCGCTCCCCAAAGCATGCCACGTTGGAGAAGACCGACGACTTCAGGAGCTGTCTGAGAAACCAACTATACCGGGAGTCCTCCACAAGCCAGGCGTACTGTTGTTTGGGTATGGGATTTTCAGGAATCGGTTCGGTATGGGTAGGTATTCGCAAAAATACCGGTATACCGGTATTTATTCGGTATTTCCTGAAAACGTTTTACAAAGTCTAAACAGTGAATTTCCTAAGTCCAAGGCAAAAGATTTAGTAATTTCTAAGGTCAGAGGCCAGAAAGCTCAAAAGCAATTTGATTTCCAGTATTGCTGGAATGTTCTGGAATTAATTTTAGTGTGACTAGAATGAAAATCGCGTGAAATGCAAAAAAAGTGAGTGAAAAAATGTTTTCATTGTACTGTATTTTTAAGGCCTTCTTGTGTACAGTTGTTGTTGTTGTTTTTGTAACTTT
Source organism: Sabatieria punctata (assembly GCA_030248155.1). Classification (NCBI taxonomy): domain Eukaryota; kingdom Metazoa; phylum Nematoda; class Chromadorea; order Araeolaimida; family Comesomatidae; genus Sabatieria; species Sabatieria punctata. The sequence continues at coordinate 29,281 of JASANB010003914.1, forward strand.
TTGTCCTTTTGGACTAGGGGTAGCCAACTGCTATAGAGCATGAAGAGACACAAGGTCCGGCAGCCTCCTTAACAACAACCCTCCCCTTTTGCTGTCGGTGGATGCTAGACAGCGCCGGTTTGATCCTCATTTATCTACTTGCCAGTGCTGATTTTCGACGGCCTGGGTTGACCTTTGTGCCGACTACTTCCCATCGCCTCGATAGGTTTCGAACCCACAAACACACCGCTTCCACGGGTGCCGCCGTGACACACGGGATAGCGTAAACTACCCATGGCCAAGACGCGACAAACTACAGTGTATAGACCTAACGAGCAGTGACAAAGTGCGGGGCTATTTGTGTGAATTTTATTGATTGAAACTACTGTACATTAATGTAGGTCTTAGACATACTGATTTGGTTAATAAGGAGCATTATGAAGTGAAGAGAGGCCAAAACTACCCTAAAACATTCGAATAGCAAAGCGGGCAGCGTCAAAGCGGAACAAAAATCCTTTAAATTCGATATTTTGGAAGGATATTGCCAGTAGAATTAGCTTCTGCATGTCAGTAAAAGTAACATTGCAAAGAAAACATTGTGATAAATGGGAATTTTCCGTAAAATTACACTAAACTGGACAAAAAATACCGATTCCCAAATACCCGGGTATTCCCAAAATAATCAGTATACCGGGTATGAGTATTTGTTAAAATACCCGGAATCGGTGGGTATATATTGGGTAGGTATTCGCAAAAATACCCATTTTTCGGTATGGGTTCGGTATACCCAATCAACAGTAGCCAGGCGCTCTCTTTTTAGTGACTGGCACCAAACAGCATGGCTAGGACGTGGCTAGGCTGGGTAGTGATTAGTGAAAGAAGGCAAACGTCTGAGATGACGAACTACGGGGGTTGCGAAATGGACGGCATAGGTCTGGTCGTAGGGTGGTAAGGCCCCTGCACATAGACCTATTTTGTAGTGACTACTAACTACTAACCACTAACTACTAATTTTTTGGGGTTTTATGACGTCATCAAGACTACGTACAAATTGACTACGACTACATATTCGGATTTGGTGACTACAAATTGACTACAAAATACCTTTTGAATTTGTGAATTAGTAGTCAGCAAGTTCGGGAATTTATTTGATCATATGATGCACATTAGCCATTTAGAAACGAAAATGGTGCCATTTTATCAGTGAGTTTTTGTTAATTGAGCTTTTTCACTAGTTTTGACAAATTTTTTGTTATTCAAAATCAATTTTCCAGTTATATTTTAGAATATTTGTTGAATTTTTGACCGTTTGCAAATAAAGCAAAGTGCACGTTTGGTTGTTTCTTGGTAAACAAAATATAATATACTGTAGGTTGAATAATAACGAAAATATATCTCTTGAAGTTGTAAACAAGAAAGCCGTTGTTTAATCCTATATTTAAAACTTTTGTAGTAGAAATTAAAAGGCATTTTTGGCATCACACCTTTTACAAAAATAGATGTTATTCCTTTAGGGACCGTCCAGAAACTATGTGCGGCGTTCAAAAATTCAAAATTTTGCACCCCCTCCAGACGTTTTTCGACGTTTTCAGCACAACCCCCCTAAAAACTGCGACGTTTTTGGCTGATACCTACAGTAGTGTTTCCGATCAAATTAAAATTAAATAATTCACAAAATTAAATTGTTTTGGTCAAAATCACCAAGTAAATAGCAATTTAATAACAAATTAAATTTCTCGCGATGACTGTCAAACAAATTATATTAAATTTAGAAAATTGGCCTAGAAATTTGATATAAATTTTATACGAATTTGATATAAATTTGTTTGGTTTAGCAGCTTCACCAACCAAAGTCTGACTGCAAAACAAAAAGTTCAGTCCAAAGATGACTTGTTCATGCCTATAACAAAGATATCAACTCATTAAAAATGCTAATTTGTAGACAATTTGTCGCCATCTGAAGAAAGGTAAACTCATTTTGGACTGACACGACCCAGGTTTTCAGCTGTTTCCTCAGGAATTGAGTATTGATTTTAGCAAATTTATATTTAATTCATATCAAATAACAAATTTGTATCAAATTAAATTTCAGAATTTGGGTACCAAGCAAATTAATATCAAGTTATTTTCCTCTGAAGGCTGAGCAAGCAATTTAATAGTTATTTAACTTCAAAATAAATTTACTCGGAAACACTACTGATACCCCCCCCCCCCGACTAAACTTGGTACTGTGTCCGACATTGAAAAATGTACCATAAAATTTACATAGTACACTGTAGAAGCTATGAAAAAGAAACTTTTTGACCGTCAACTACAATTTTTGCAGTTGGAAACTTGAACTGGGTTGCCTTTTACTTGTAATACAAAGCTGCGGACAAAGTATTCTTAGGCCCTAAACACGTTGAGGTTTTTGATACCAACCCCCAAACCCCCTGCGACGTTTTCCAACGTTCAACCAACAACCCCCACCTCCCTCTCTGAACGTCAAAGTTTACGGACGGCCCATAAACGGAAAAATGTCCACCTCTCCCTTGTTTGGTTCACTGTTTTAGATTTTCTAATTCTTGTTTTACATCCTAAACCTAAAAATTTGGTAATTTTATTCAAAATTTTGCTGACTACAAATTGCCTACTAACTACGACTACATATTCAAAATCGAGAAATTTTAAGACTACTAACTAAGACTACAAATTATTTTTTGGCGATTTTTAGAGACTACTAACTACGAATACTATTTAAAATTTGTAAAAGAAATAGGTCTACGCACATCGATTGAAGCAATACGCCACCTGTATGTACATGAAGTTTGACTAATACCATACAGTGCAGTAATAGAATAATATAATAGAATAATAGAATAGTGTGCCAAGACTTACTGAGCTTCTCGCTCTTGGTAGTGTCGACGGACGCAGTGGACTGGTCGGAGTGACTTCGTTCTTCGCCAGCTAGCTGTAGACTCTGCCAGACCCTCCAGACGTGCTCGTCGCTGGGCTCGGTGTTGATCTGTATCTGCGGAAGGCCCGACTCTCGTTTGAACATTCTTTTCGGTTTGAACATTTCAGTCTGCGGCCAAGGCAGTCATTAAGCTCGTTTATGGGCACTTGCTTGCCCGACAGAAACAATGAGATCAGCCGTGCTCGGTTGACTTTGATTAGTACCTCACCGCTGCGTGTCATGTTATTACCGACTGACTAACGAACGACCTTGTTAGCTTGCTCTCTCGGCCGCAGAGATGGGCACTGCTAGTAGCTCTAATCCCAGAGTGAAGCAAGCCAATTTGGAACTGAGAAAGTCCCTCACTCCAGCCACAAAGGCCGGTGACGTCGAAATGAGACTGGTTACCACTTGTTGGTACACAGCCAAGTATCAACAGATCGGACTGGATATATTGATTAGGTACCCAGCGGTGCGGTACACACTTCCTGTTCTGGCAGACTAGAGTAAAGGCTTCTCAAACGATTATTTGAATTTGGCTTCTTTTATGTGTATGACAAATCGTCGGCGAGGCCGGGTCCCACCACGAAAAAAATTTCAATTTCAATTTGTCATGTCTGATGGGTTTCAGGCTAATGGTCCACAACCCCAAATTTCTGCGCTTCTACGGCGTCTCAGAGGAGCTTGGTATCGAACAGATGAAGCTAAACCCAGTCATAGTTCTGCAGGGCAAACGAGTGCAAGCTTTCCTTGACAGCCTATTCACCTCCCTCAACCAAGTACCTGAGGTACTTGCATACTGTTTTTTCTTAAAAATTAAATAAAGTTTGCCAAAGACCCCACCTGGCTAGCAAAACCAGTACCTTACCTACCCACCCTTCACACATGGGCAAAGGGGGTTGACTCCCCCAGGCTCTGACCTACCCCCATCAGGCCGCCGCTACTCCCTCAGGAATTTTTAGGAAAAATTTTGTATAGGAAATTATGACAAAAGTATGTCTCCAAGTGATAGAAGTACAATGTATGTCTAGGCGTAAGTGAGCTAAGAATAGCTTTTTTAACCTATTTCAGCGGAAAATAAACCTACAACCTTGATTTTTTAGTCAAAAATCGGACTTTTTGGCTTACCATCCCCTCAACCCCCATCAGCCGCCGCTCAGGATTTGAAAATTTACCGCCCCCTCAGCCGAAATGCTAGCCCATGTCTGCCACCCTGTGAATGTAACAGCGTTGAGTGGGTGGGTGACCGACCCTTTCTAGGTGGTGATTGGTAACCTGGCTCAACGGATCGGGGCAGTGCACTTTCATCAAGGGATCAACTTCGGTCGACAAGACTGGATCACCATGAAAACGGTGATCTTCGAAGCAGTGCACACGCCCTCCGTGGCCAAACACATTGAGACGATCGACGAATTCAAGGGTCTTGATGTGGCTAAATGCTTTGACAGTGTATTGAGCTTGGTTGTCCGCGAAATGCAGTTGGGATTCATCAAGGAAGCCCAGGAGAGCTGCGTGGTTGAAATGCTCTGAATCGCTTTATGAAAAAATTTGTACTCACCCTACAGTAGTTCAATACGCTTATACAGGCAGAGCAACCACTAAGCTGGCAACCTTGAAGTTGAGTAACATCGACAATGCTATAAGTACTGCGTACAGTATAGATTGACCGGGTACGATATTATTGATTTATTTATTCATAAACCATTTCCACAATTTCAAGAGCCAATCACAGTGGCGCAAAATGACGTCATCACAGCTTGGATTGGTCCGCACGGAATTAACTCACCATCGACGCACAGATTAGCATTTTTTGAGACCAACGGTTCTATTCGCACGGCGCTCACCGGAATTAGCTAGAAGAACACTTAACATGCATTTTGCGAGAAAGTCAGCTTAGGATCTTCAAGCAACATTTTTTTCGAGGATCCGGCTGGTGTCCAAATATGTTAAAATACAGGGTGTGCCAAAAAAACAACCCAGCAGATTTTTCGCTGTAGCAACCGCAAATCTCAACCGATTTGAATGAATCCTTTTTAAACGAAAGATAAATAAATTCTTAAAAGATTGCTGAAATTTTCATTAATGTAGTCTTCTTAGTTCCTGAGATATTGGCTCTCAAAATCAAAACAGTGATTTTGGCAGTGAACAAGAGGGATTTTTTTATTATTCTGCACTTCGTAATAAAACGGATTCCTGCTACTGCTAAAGGCTCTTGGAGGCTTTACAGGTGACACAGAAACTCGGGTTACTTCAACACTAAAGTATCATTAGCCCCAGCAGCAGTAGGAATCTGCTTTATTATGAAATGCAACGGAATCGCTCTTGTTCTTTGCCAAAATCTGTTTCGACTTAGAAGGCAAATATCTCAAGAACTAAACTGTTAATCTGAATAAATATTGCACAAATCTTTGAAGAATTTATCAGGCTTTCATTCAAAAAAGGGTTCATTCAAATCGGTTCAGATTCATGGCTGCAAAAGTAAAAAATCTGCTGGGTTGTTCTTTATCACTCTTGTTCATTGCCAAAATCTCTGTTTTGACTTTGAGGACAAATATCTCAGGAACTAAGCAGGCTACCTTAATAAACGGTACATCAATCTTTCAAGAATTTATTTATCTTTCATTTAAAAATGGATTCATTCAAATCGGTTGAGATTTGCGGTTGCTGCAGCAAAAACACAGCTGGGTTGTTTTTTTTTGGCACACCCTGTAGATGTCAAACCATCACCAACGGTGCATGCGAACATCAGTGACCCGCTAGAACCGGAGCTACACCCCCTCAAAGTTGGTCACCAGCCACTTTTTGGCCAATTTTTGGAGCTCTGACAGTCTCCACTCAAACGCTCACCGTTCACTCAATTTCTAGATACCGAATTGGTCTACAGATGGTTCGATAGCTCTGAGGGTGGCCAGACAGTATTTCTCAAGTGGCACTACTCATTGGTAAAGCGTACTAAAAAGCTGTTTTTCTCATGCAGTTTTTGCTGCTGATTCCGAAAATAACTATATTTTCTCACTGCGATGCCGATTTCGGAAGATATGGCCATTTTAAAGATTTGCCAGGAAAATGTCTGAACTTTACATACCATAGCAGTTTGAAAGGTGACTCAGTTCAGACATACGTAGGATACAGACCCATATAATTTGCTTCAAGTAATGCAGCTTTTCAAGCTGATTTTGAAAATGAGAGCCGTTTTTCAATATGACCGCTCCCGCGTGAGTTATTGCCTGCTGGTGCCCTGTCATTCACATCATTAAGTGACTGAACAAGGAAATGCATCAAATGGATCCTATTATGTGTAGTTTTCTTCGTTGATTCAAAATATGACGTTATTTTTGTGGCACAACCACCCGGTCGTGAGTTATGGCCTTCTAAACGTTTATCAACATCCATGGTTTCTGGAGGGGTAATCTTAAAATACGTAAAAAATCATTGTTCCTGCACTTTTAATGGGAATCATGTATCAGTAAATAGTCTACCCATAGCCTATTTTGACCTGATTTAAAAAAATGACCTTACATCTCTTCTTGAGGTTCTGGATTTTAGGATTCAGTCTTATTGTTGTGTGGTAACTGTGAAGGGTTGTATCACAAAATTGGGTTCTCCTAGAGTAAAACTATGGTAATTTTTAAAATCAGCGGCACAAAATAGGCCAGGTAGGTGGACTATTTCCTGATACCAAAAAGTGGCTGGTGACCAAACTTTGAGGGGGTGTAGCTCCGGTTCTAGGGGGTCACTGATGTTCGAACATGCACCGTTGGTTTTCGTTTGACAACTATTTTAAGAGTCAGTCTCTGATTCGATCGAGTCTTGGTATGTCAAGTTGAAAATCAAACTTTTGCGTAGAGACCTGTGCGTTGGTGTACTAATAGGCATTCATGAGTTATGTTAAACCTGCAAAGGGTTTATGGATTTGACGCTCCATTCCCGAGATACAAGCCGCCAAAAATCGGCCCGCTTAACTATGGGACCAAAATTCTCAACTCGAATTTCTTTTGTACCAATAAGAGTTGGGACTAAAAAATTGGGGATTTTAGGTAACTTTTTGAGTAGTTTAAGAATTTTTGGTCCAAAATTATTTTTGAGTAAAAAATATTTTTGCGACCACCTTTGGCCGGTCCTAGCTCGTCTGGAACCCCCTACACAGTTTTTTTTATTTTAGGATTTTGTAGCGCTATCAATTTGCCAGACTATGGTGTAAAGCATTTTGGGCTGCGACCCGACATTCGTGAGATATTCGCATCCGAATGGCCAAAACCATGCAGAATTTGCTAGTTTTGCAGTACACAAAGCTATGATGCCGGATTACTTTCATTATAATAAGAGTTGGGACAATAAAATTGGGGATTTTAGGTAACTTTTTGAGTAGTTTAAGAATTTTTGGTCCAAAATTATTTTTGAGTAAAAAATATTTTTGCGACCACCTTTGGCCGGTCCTAGCTCGTCTGGAACCCCCTACACAGTTTTTTTTATATTTTCGGATTTTGTAGCGCTATCAATTTGCCAGACTATGGTGTAAAGCATTTTGGGCTGCGACCCGACATTCGTGAGATATTCGCATCCGAATGGCCAAAACCATGCAGAATTTGCTTGTTTTGCAGTACACAAAGCTACGATGCCGGATTACTTTTATTATAATAAGAGTTGGGACTAAAAAATTGGGGATTTTAGGTAACTTTTTGAGTAGTTTAAGAATTTTTGGTCCAAAATTATTTTTGAGTAAAATTTTTTTTTGCGACCACCTTTGGCCAGCCCTAGCTCGTCTGGAACCCCCCTACACAGGTTTTTTTATTTCAGAATTTTGTAGCGCTATCAATTTGCCAGACTTTGGTGTAAAGCATTTTGGGCTGCGACCCGACATTCGTGAGATATTCGCCTCCGAATGGCCAAAACCGTGCAGAATTTGCTAGTTTTGCAGTACACAAAGCTACGGTTTTGGCCATTTGGAGGCGAATATCTCACGAATGTCGGGTCGCAGCCCAAAATGCTTTACAACCAAGTCTGGCAAATTGATAGCGCTACAAAATTCTGAAATAAAAAAACCTGTGTAGGGGGGGGGGTTCCAGACGAGCTAGGGCTGGCCAAAGGTGGTCGCAAAAAAAATTTTTACTCAAAAATAATTTTGGACCAAAAATTCTTAAACTACTCAAAAAGTTACCTAAAATCCCCAATTTTTTAGTCCCAACTCTTATTATAATAAAAGTAATCCGGCATCGTAGCTTTGTGTACTGCAAAACAAGCAAATTCTGCATGGTTTTGGCCATTCGGATGCGAATATCTCACGAATGTCGGGTCGCAGCCCAAAATGCTTTACACCATAGTCTGGCAAATTGATAGCGCTACAAAATCCTAAAATAAAAAAACTGTGTAGGGGGGTTCCAGACGAGCTAGGACCGGCCAAAGGTGGTCGCAAAAATATTTTTTACTCAAAAATAATTTTGGACCAAAAATTCTTAAACTACTCAAAAAGTTACCTAAAATCCCCAATTTTTTAGTCCCAACTCTTATTGATACAAAAGAAATTCGAGTTGAGAATCTTGGTCCCATAGTTAAGCGGGCCGATTTTTGGCGGCTTGTATCTCGGGAATGGAGCGTCAAATCCATAAACCCTTTGAAGGTTTAACATAACTCATGAATGCCTCTTAATGCACCAACGCACAGGTCTCTACGCAAAAGTTCGATTTTCAACTTGACATAGGGATAAGGGCGGAGACTCGATCGAATCAGAGACTGACTCTTAATTGTCACTACACGAGAAAGCGGGCCAAAATGGCCATTTTGCGGGCCATGAGGAAGCAAGGAATTGAATGAGATTGTTGAAAATTTACATGTAGATGTAGTTTTGATAGAAAAGAACGAATTTGAAGTCCGTTTTTCCCTAGCTCTCTTTCTTCGTCTGATATAGAACCCTGTACCTTCCAGAGTATGACAAAACTCAGTGTTGCTAAACTTAAAATTTAGATACTGAAACATATGTAAAAATACACGCTGAATCTCATGGTGCTATCTATTTTTTGTTTAAGATCGAAAATTTCATTTTTTCGGACTCTGAAATATTTAAAGCGAAAAAAACTCAAATTTTTGTCGTAGGAAAAGTCGTTTGAATGGCTTAAAAGATGCGCCATTTTGTCTTCTTTTTAATGGTATAAAGATATCTAGGGGTTGGATGGGGTAGATGGGCCACTTTGGCCGTTTGAATGCTCAAAAATCGATAATCTATTTTACTTTTTCTCAAAATAAATGCCTTAGGATTAGTTTGTTCAGGTTATATGCATAACACTAATTGCAGAATGACGTTTTCATGCCTCAGATAGTTTAAACAGACCATTTGCTACTGTTTTCACATCTGCAAATAGGTGTCTCCTTCTGAGGTGCGCCATTTTGAGCATGACTTATGTGTGATACAGTAAGCGTCGACTATTCTGTCAATTTCATGCAGAACGCAAAAGTTCAATGATTATTTTACATTTCTTTTATATTTTACTTGGTATTGTTTACTCAGGCGACTACTAAACTTCGCAACATCGCAACCAGTCGCAACTTCGCAACCAGTCGCACCCGTTCGCATCCGCCGGGCGCCAACTCTAGAATATAGACGCGAAGATTTATTTGACGATGAAATTGCGCAAAATGAATCAGAAATTCCGGATTATGTTACGAAACAGCAATGTTCTAGTAGAGGGGACACTGTTTGATGGACACTGAGGGGCGGAGCGGATGAAGGACAAGGACATTAAATGAAAATGTATTCAATGCTACAGAAAGCCAGGAAGGAAGACTTGCAGTGTTTTAACCATAAGATTTTGGTAAAAATAGCAATAATCAACTGAAACTGAATAATTTTTGGGCTGAAAATTTCGCTTTTAGGCAAGAATACAATTTTGGTGCGACAAATAAGCGTTCGGTTTATTTTACAAAAAAATAACAATTTTTGGATCGGCAACACTGTTACCAGGCTGGACCGATCAAACCTACAGTACGACCACAATTAACGCAACACAGCTAAATCTTTGGATTGTGATTGTGCACATAGAAACACGTTTTCTATTCTTGATACAATGCGATCGTAAACCGTAGGTAGGCAGATACTGATAAAAATTTACTTCATTATTGCGTACGTAATGGGGTTAGAGACCGAGCATGGTCGGACGTGACCATGCTCCGGTCAAGTGAAGATTTGAGCCAGGCGTGCGTGCAGCAAAGGCCCCCTGGGCCGGGCCCACCTACAAATTTGAAAATCCGGACCGTTTTCTAATATGTACTGTAGAACACTGTTTGCTTCAGTCTTAAAATAAAGGACCAGCAGTTGATCCGATCCGATCTGATGTGCAGGGGCCTTACGGCCTATGATCAGACTCGTGGCCCATTTCGCAACCCCCGATTTCGTCATCTCGGACGTCTTTCCCTTCTTTCACTGCCCAGCCACTTATAGGCATGGGTGCCAGTCACTAAGAGAGCGCCGGCGTGTTGATGTCATGGTGTCAGCTCCCCACAGCCGCCGGTGCCCCGGTTGGCTGAGGGCCCCCGGCATAGTAGTTTTCTCAGACAGCTCCTAACGTTGTCGATGTTCTCCTCCAACGTGGCATGCTTTATGGAACGGCTTTTGGTGCAATGGCAGATCCGGTCGGTTCCCTTTTATCTACTTGCTGTCACCAGCTTTCGGTGGCCTAGGTGGGGCTTTGCGTCGTCTAATTCCAGTCAGACTGGTTTCGAACCCACTACAACAGCTATGGATGCAGGGGCCGCCGTGACTCAGAGGCAGCGAGCTACCAACTGAGCCAACGACGCCACTTGGGCCAGCAGTCATCTTACCTGAGAAATGAAATAGCCGTAATATGTACATTGCAGCAATATTAACATTCCTTACCGAAATCGAGCCGTACTATGACTGCTTGTAGTCTTACAACATGTGTAAACCTACCGAGTCACGTTAAATCGAACCGCCAACCCAGCGCATTATGGTACTTACACGCTGTGAGTCCGAGTATTCTAAGAAATACATATGCTTAAAAGGCCTACTACACTTGTTTATTCAAAAAGCAAAACAAATTTAAAGTAGATATTGAAAGATTTATACTCAGCCTTTTGCATTCCAATATGTACTAGTGTTTGTACCTTCAACTACAGCGATGCAAAGCTGGTGGCAAGCGTCGTTTGCTTAAACTGTGGTGGTGGAGAAACAGGCTGCCCTTGTTGTTGATGCGACCCTCATCTTTCATTGAATGCAAAGACACAAAGAGTATGTATGTATGTATGTATGTATATTTATTTGTCAGCATACCATATATTAATATGTAAGGAGACAACATTCTAGCATACACAAGGCAGCTGACGGGAGATTGATACATGTAGATTTACTCAACCCCCCTCCTAAGAAAGCGATACAAATTTTCATTAACTAGTAAACTAGGCACTCTTTACATCAGGTCATAGCAGCCCTTCTAGCAAGAACAGGCACAGGAAAAACAAAAAAGAAGTCGGAAAACTTTTCTTGCGCCTTCTGCTTTCTTCGCATCGACGTTCTAGAGTTGGCGCCCGGCGGATGCGAACCGGTGCGACTGGTTGCGAAGTTGCGACCGGTTGCGATGTTGCGAAGTTTAGTAGTCGCCGTTTACTCAGTCGGTTTAATAGAACTATTTTAAATGTAAACTTAATCGGATCATTAGTTCAAAATATATGACTGATTGGATAAAGGTGGTTTTTATAAAAATGGTCAAAAATGCCAAATATGTGGTTTTGGTTTGTTGTCTATACCGGTTGTTCAATTTCCACAAACCAATGTATGTGGTAGAAGACAACGAAATAAATCTAATGACGATATCCACAGATTGCTCAAACCATTATGCTCAAATCAAGCAAGATGTAGATTGTAGATAGGTTCTGACTGCAATGTACCAAACCATACGTGGTTTATTCAGTTTTACAGGCAACATTAGCAATATGCGTTCCTGAATTTCTATAAAAACGACTAACGGGCACAAAGGTTGCATCTCAAAAAGTTGGCGGAGGCTGGCTTTTCTGGTGTGGGCAGGCCCTCAGATTTCTTGTTTTCCCAATTTCTTCTGAAAATGGCCCGGTGTTGTTCTAATGTCTGGTTTAATCTGCAAGGTTGGTATGTTCAACATTTTGATCCTATCAGGCTGTTGTTTTAGAGATGCGGCTCTTTGAATGCATATGCATTTCATTTGCTAGCAAAAATGACAAAAATGTAAACATTGTAGGGCTTCTACAACAACACTGCGGACATTGCAGAAACAAGTCAGTAGACAATACACAAGAATTTTAAAAATAATTGCAAATAAATGGTCCAAAAACTGTTTCCATGAAAATCTGGATATGTTCCGGAAAATTTATGCAGGTTCTGACTGCAATTTCTCCAAACCATAGTTGGTTTATCTGGTCAGAAAACTTAGTTAATGATACTTGCAGTACATTTCAGACGTCACTTGGACATTCACATCTTCACTTTTCACTGAAAAATTTCACTGAAACTGCTTTTGATCAAAACCTGAAAACTATAATTTTCAGTTAGCAACACAGTCAAAAATGGCATTTGACGACACTGTAACTCAGAAACGCTCACCATAGGCCTGAAGTTGTCCCTACTCCCTATTCTATTTTCTGCACACCATTACGATATTTTCAGGAAAATATCGGTAACTTGAGGTTGGGTATCAAGGGCTTGCGGTCATCAAGAAATTCAGCCCCTACAAATGTTCATGGAAACAATTTTTGGGTCAATTATTTGTAATTATTTTACAAATTCTGATGTATTTTCCGCACATGGTCTACTTGACTTGTTTCTACAATTTACATTCTGTAGTGTTGTTGTAGAAGCCCTACAATGTTTTCATTTTTTGTCAAGCGTGCATGTTCACCTAGCAAATGAAATGCATATGCATTCAAAGAGCCACATCTCATCTCTAAAACAACAGCCTGATAGGATCAAAATGTTGAACATATCAACCATGCAGAATAAACCACACCACAAAACATCGGGCCATTTCAAGAAGAAATTGGGAAAAGAAGAAAAGGGCTTGCCCACACCAAAAAGGCCACCCTCCTCCAATTTTTTAAGATGTAATTGAAAGATTTATACAGCCTTTGTATTCCTATTGTCATTGTTTGTTTGTGTAGTCGCAATAAACTCTTCATTTTGGTGCCGAGACCGAATTATTTTGTTGCGTTGTCTGTAATGCCGAAGTCCAAACTCATTAAGAGTCGGTGTCTGAGCAAGGCGACCCTCCCTATGCACAAATATAGGTCGACCTCTCCGATTTTGCTCAAAATTTGCATAAATGATGTACCTTGGGGGAAACTAACCTGCACCAACTATGAGCCCCCAACCCCGCCTAATATGCAAATTACAAGGGGTCAAAGGTCAAATTTGGGGTAACTTTTTGGACCGAACATAAAAACCTCGATTTTCAACGTACAGCATCCGGATTTTTTTTAAATAATAGAGCGTATCGCAAGCTATCAAATGAGCTATGGCCCACATTTCTGTCTTCACGTACACAATACTTGTAACAGTTTTTCTGGTTTTTTTCACTTTCCCGAAAGTTACATTTTTGGCTGTAGAACCAAGGTGCCCGGGACCCCAGGCAGTTTTTTTTAATTTAAAAGATAGGTCGTGAAGAGAGCTTCATTTTGATATATAACATTTGCTGTTTTCCGCGGGTCGAAAGTTGTCAAATTTGCCTTTGAATGTTGACTCCCAATCTGACTTTCTTAACGTGTTTGCAACATGGATGCTCCCGATGTGTGTATGACTGCTTCTTATAATGCTGAGTGTTTTATTACTTGATAGCGCTTGCTGCAAGCTATCATTTGAGTCACAGCTCGCCGTTCTTCCTTCATCAAACCGGAAATTAGGTTTTGTTGAAGTTGGCTTGAGCTTATTCTCAAGCGGCTTCTGTCGGATGTTCAGTCAAGTCATAGAGTGTGCACAAATTTTGGGAAATATATATATTCTCCCCTATGAAACGCTATCCCGGGCGCACCGTAAATGTGGACATCAGGAGAATACAAGCCGATCTTGTATTTGTCTATAAACTGCTTCACGGCATAGTTGATAGCATATGAATATACTGTAACTTGTTTTCTAATCTACACAAATAGATATGGCCTCAACAAAATAAAGTATAGCGTTTTACTAATTGCGCTATTATATGGTTAATGATTCCTTACCAAGATGGTGTATGCAGCTGAGAATAAATTACTTACTTATTTGTTTTCTAATCTACACAACTAGTCCTGAACAAAATAGTATAGGATTCCTAGGTTAATGATTCCTGTATGCAGCTGAGATAACTGTAACTATCCAGAATTAGTAGCGTTGCGGTAAAAGAAGTGGATTAGTTACAGCAGTTGCACAATACTGACACAAACTACGAAATTGCAGATATGATTCCAACGTGTAACATGACACTAGACAACCAGCTAACATGCATATTACATTTTAAAATTGAATACATTTTCGATAAAATATACAATTGGCGAAATAATCAAAACACATACTGTGCATAATGTTTAGACAGTGAGGAACAAATAACAGTTTAGTGCCAGTTTTTCAGTCATTCAAGGTGCTCTTTCATTGACGTTAGCATTTCGTCGTCTTCTGGAATGACTATGTTTTCATCATCCAGGTACTCATGCCGAGGTGAAAACTGGTGTTCGGATGTGTCATCAGGTAGGTCTGCATTTGGCTGGTCAGCTGCAGCGGCTGCACCCTTTCTCAGTTTCTGGGACATCCTTGAGAAATACGCCAGAATTTGCTGCTCTGTCAAATATTCATTTGCGTTAAAAAGAAGCGCACCACCTGAAACATTTAAAGCTATTGTTGTACAATGCAGCAATGTGGTTGATTTTCATATACATTGGGTATCTGAAATAAGCATACTATTTATGTAGGTGAACAATACCTCTGCGGGTTTTTCTCATATTACCAGCCACTTGTCCAGCATTCAATTTCTGCTTTGTTCGTTCACCTTCAAGGAACTTGCTTTCAAGGTACTCCACCTGTTTTTTTGAAAAACGTGTGAAGGCAGGTGCTTCACGTAAAGCCCATCCCTTCTCAAGAGGTTGTATTTCGCTTTGGTGACATGCACTTTGGTGAGCAGCATGTGCCTCTAGCCATACATGTCGCTGGGTTTTTCCGTGGGGGGGGGCCTTTTTGAAATCCCAAATAGGGTTTTGGGACCAAGTCCAAAGTGGGTTTTGCGACCTTTTTTTGGGGTCCAAAGGTGGGTTTTGTCGACCTTTTTTTGGGTGTAAAAGTGGTTTTGTCGACCTTTTTAGGGATTCTGGGGCGAAAAATGGCTTCAAAACCCTATTTGGACCGAAAAAAGCCTTTAAAACCCTGTTTTTGCATTAAAAATGCCTTAAAAACCCTGTTCCGGTTGAAAAAAATGCCTTAAAAACCGAATATTGAAGCAACGAATGTAATAAAAAGCTGTTTTGCGCTCAAAATACTTATTGTATATGAGTTTCATCGATAAAATACTGATTGAAATGCGTTATATTGACTAAAAATAGTTCACAGAACCCTAATTTCGATTCTTGAGGCACGCGCAAAACCCTGTTTTGACTTATAAGATTACTAAAAACCCTATTTAGTGATTTGAATGCAGTTCTTAAACCCTGTTTAGGGTTTCTAATCAACCTGAAAACCCTGTTTAGAGTTTCTAAGTAACCTAAAACCCTAATCAGGCTTTCAAAGTAACCTGAAAACCCTAATCAGGGTTTGAAAGTAACCTGAAAACCCTAATCCGGGTTTAAAGTAACCTGAAAACCCTGTTTAGGTTTCAGAGTAGCCTAAAACCCTAATTAGGGTTTAAAAGTAACCTGAAAACCCTAATCAGGTTTTAAGTAACCTGAAAACCCTGTTTAGGGTTTCAAGTTGCCTAAAAACCTAATCAGGGTTTGAAAGTAACATGAAAACCCTAATCCCAGGGTTTAAAAGTAACCTGAAAACCCTAATCAGGGTTTAAAAAGTAGCCTAAAAACCCTAATCAAGGTTTAAAAGTAACCAAACCCTAATCAGGGTAAAGTACCTGAAAACCCTAATCAGGGTTTCAAAGTAACCTGGAAACCCTGTTTAGGGTTTTAAGTAGCTAAAAACCCTAATCCAGGGTTTGAAAGTAACCTGAAAACCCTAATCAGGGTTTAAAAGTAACCTGAAAACCCTAAATCAGGTTTGTACCTGAAAACCCTGTTTAGTGTTTCAAAGCAGCTTAAAAACCCTAATCATGGTTTAAAAGTATCTGAAAACCCTGTTTAGGGTTTCTAACAGTCTAAAAACCCTAATCAGGGTATGAAAGTAACCTGAAAACCCTAATCAGGGTTTGTAAGCAGTCTAAAACCTATTTAGAATTTCCAACCCTTACAAAACCCTGTTTTGGGTTGTATGGCACCGAAAACCCAATTTTGTGCTGCAGAATGTATTGTCTGGGCTAAAATTTTCTTTACTTTGGAATCCAAAAGTGGGTTTTCAGGTCCCCCAAAAATCCGCTGGGGGGGGGACTTTGCCGAAAAATCGGGCTTGGGGGGCCCCCCCCCCCCCCAACGACATGTATGCCTCTAGCTCTTCATTGATCTCAGCACTGAGGTCACCAATAGCTTTTGATGTGTGCAATTCTTCCAATCGATTGATGTACAACCCTAAGAAGTGTATTTATAAGACAGATAAAAGCAAGAATTTAACAAGAGCTAAGAAAACTGTTTAAACGAATAAGCACACGTAAATGTAAACATGCCTTGAGCTGCATCCAACAGAGTGACTCGTTCAGGTTTGTAATTATGTTTCCCACTGGCTACATGACGAATCAGATTGCCATAATAGTAATACTGTGCAGTACATCCCGGCTCTGGACAGTCATAAAGCACATCACGATTGTACTCATAGCTGGAATCTGCCATTGCTTCATTCGGTACAACCTCTTCTGCAGTTGAGTCATGTGCCAGCTGTTCAAATTCGTCAGGAATATCTATGCCTTGATCAGGTTCAGAATGGCTTTCTGGTGTTTGGGGATAGTCTGGTTGACCAATTGGTTTCCACGATTCATGGATCTCTCGTTCAGGTGTGAATACATGGTGATTAGCAAGTTTCTTGAATGCTTCTGTGTTTATGCTGATTTGTTTCCCATTCCCAAGAAATGGCATTCTCCAGACCCGCATCGACCCACCCAAAAATATTATAACTAAACTTTAAAAAACTTTTATATTTTTTTTATATAAAAATTGCTCTAGTTATTGCATGTGAGAAGGAAGAACGGCGAGCTGTGACTCAAATGATAGCTTGCAGCAAGCGCTATCAAGTAATAAAACTCTCAGCATTATAAGAAGCAGTCATACACACATCGGGAGCATCCATGTTGTAAACACGTTAAGAAAGTCAGATTGGGAGTCAACATTCAAAGGCAAATTTAACAACTTTCGACCCGCGGAAACAGCAAATGTTATATATCAAAATGAAGCTCTCTTCACGGCCTATCTTATGAATAAAAAAACTGCCTGGGGTCCCGGGCACTTTGGTTCTACAGCCAAAAATGTGACTTTCGGGAAAGTGAAAAAAACAGAAAAACTGTTACAAGTATTGTGTACGTGAAGACAGAAATTCCGGCCATAGCTCATTTGATAGCTTGCGATACGCTCTATTATTTAAAAAAAATCCGGATGCTGTACGTTCAAAATTGAGGTTTTTATGTTCGGTCCAAAAAGTTACCCCAAATTTGACCTTTGACCCCTTGTAATTTGCATATTAGGCGGAGTTGGGGGCTCATAGTTGGTGCAGGTTAGTTTCCCCCAAGGTACATCATTTTTGCAAATTTTGAGCAAAATCTGAGAGGTCGACCTATTTTTGTGCATAGGGATTTCAGTACAGGTTTGTCTGGCTCAGACACCGACTCTTAA
>JASANB010003915.1:0-40120 GCA_030248155.1 Sabatieria punctata
ATTCACTATTGAAATTACCAAATTTCACTTTTTTTTAAATTTCTTGGGAATGAGTCAAGCCTAGTGCACCAAACTTTAACACATAAAATTCCCCGAATTTTGGCACCTATGGTCCAAATTTCAGCCTATTTGGTCAAAATTTGCGGAAATGGCAGTAAAAGAAATGTGATCATTCTTTTTGAGACACCCTGTAGTATTAGTTTACCTACTTTCTTACCTGAGAACTTTACCTAGTATTACTTTACCTAGTTTTTTAGGTGACAACTTTACCTAGTATTACTTTACCTAGTTTCAAATTTTCGAAATGCACCACACTGCTGCAACGGCGGTGTGTATCGATATTTTTGGTGGCGCCTGTCTGTTGTGTGTGCTGGTCAGGCTCGCGTGGCTTGCGGCCGCTAGTTTCTTGCTTGTCGGTCGGCCGGTTTGTTGCTGTTTGGTTTAGCCTGCATCCATAGGTATTATTCAAGACTGAATTGTTAAAGATTTTCTGCTACGTCGTCATGATGCTTCTTGCTTTACACGTTTCCTGCGCATTAACTGTTCCTGCTGGAAATTGTGTTGGGCCACCCATTAACCTTAATTGTTCTGCTTCTTTTTACCTACCTACTCAGTTTTCTTTCTTCTGTTAGTGAATGAGATAAGGGTAGAAAAGTGTCATGAGATTTGGCCTGCCCCTGGTTTTTCCTGTGTTCCTTTTCCATTAATGTTATCGGTTCGGTATTAGATACAATGTAGGTAACCTATCTCATTGACTTCTTTCATCTTTTTTACGCGATTCCCCATCCATTGCAGATACAAAAGGCAAAGCTGGCTTTTTTCTCATTGTATCGGCTTGCAAATTGCTTTATTCATCTCTTAAGTGAATTTCGTTTCTCTTTTTATCTTCGACTGATGCTTCTTAATTGGTGTTTGACATTCGCGCCTTTTTCTATGCGATACGTAGATCTATTGTTTTTAACGTTTCAGAGTGCAATGCCGTTCACGTGCTCTGTGCCCGGCTGCAGAACTGGCTACAAACACGAAGCAAAACAGCCAGGTGTTAGTTTGCATGAGTTTCCAAAATGTCCCCGCATCCGAACTAAGTATCTGTTAGAAATTTTCATTCATTTTACGCCTGATGACTATAATATAAACTGAAGAGCATTGACACGAACCCAAGTCGTACGTCTCATCGTTCATGTTCTGAAGTCAGAGGCTGTACCTAACCTAGCGTTTTCAAGCAGTACCCACCGCATAAGCAGCCCAAACCTCCACAGAAGCGCAGTGCAACAGCAACTTCCGAGGCTCGCATTTCAGCCGTTCAAGCTGAACAAGAAGCAGAGATCGAAGCGTTTCTTGAAACGGACAATTGCATTCTATTGACGATGTCGTTGCTGCACTGAAGTGAGTTTTTGCCTTTGTTTGTAAAAGGGGGATTGTTTAAGCATTGTTTAACCGTGATTAGGGCAGGACACCTAAAGATTCTTAAACTGCCTTAGTGCATGTACGTATGTTTGGTACCGGAGAGTGCTGCATAGGGTACCCCCAAGATAGTGTACCCGGGGTACTACACTAAGTGGCACTTAGTGCCGGATAGTGTACCCCGGGTACACTATTTGGAGATAGGTTTTATGTCAGCGCGGCATTGTTTAGATTGTGCGCTACGATAGGAGAGCGCTTTGAAACAAATTTTTAAGTGCGGTGAGGTGTTAGCGGCCGCGTAAACGTTAACACTCAAGAAAACAGCAATTAATTATACGAACTGTTCTCTATGTTGTCCGTTTATTCATAACTAATTTTTTCATATTTTTGTTGCTATGCTGTTCGGAGTTAGATGTATTCTATTTCTTTCTTTTTAATTGCCCAACAATAAGGATTTTGATCAATTTGTTTAAGCAACTGTTCATTTCTAAAATATACATAGATCCTACCACACACCACATTTATGAAGCAGGTTAACTATTGAAGACAGAGAGAGCATAGACCGTTTGCTGGTTCTCCTGGGTTTATCTTAGTAGGGAAACCTGCATATACCTACCGGAGATTTCCGCTTATAAGACCACCATAGTTAGAAGACCATGGTCTTTAAATAGGTTTTTATTTCCAGTTATAAGACCATGGTCTTCAAAAGGGCGCCAAAAAGTGACCCTAAATTTGGGCATTTTCTAGTTATAAGACCAGGTCTTGTAAGTGGAAAACTCCGGTACTGTTGTCTGCTAGTCTGCTTTCCGAAGATGTCCGGAAGTAGAGGCAGGCAATCTTTGTTAATGTGCAGTTGTTGATTTTTGTTGATAAGCCTAACTTCATGCAGCTCTGGGCGTTATTTCGCTAAATGCCAAATAGTGTACCCGGGTACACTAACTGGATCAGATTTTTGTCAGCGAAAATGCTAAATGCCAGTTAGTGTACCCGGGTACCCAAAGCAGCACTCTCCGGTAGTTGTCTGCAGGGTCACTCGTTTGCCCGAATTCTCGTCAATAAATTTTTCAACTGCATGTGTAAAAACCTCGTCAAGAAGCTCACTGCTTCTGGTGCTCAGTGCGCAAGCCGACATAACCAAGTTTGGACGTAGTCGGTAACTGTATGAAATGCTTCGCTTCTTCGCTGTTAATGCATGTTTCCCATGTATTCAATATATTCAGAGTTTTTTGCAAGTAACTCCTTAAGGATGGGTCGAAGCGCTTTGGGCCTTGTGACCAAAGTTGTAGAGGGGCCGAGCTCTGTACTGTGGTTCAACCTAATCTGCGCAACATTGACTGGTAATCCTAATTTGCGCGATGGAAAAAATCTTCGTTTTTCGTAGTGGGTTTGAAAACGATTTGAGCACTGTGCTCGATATCAGATGCCATGAGGATTCTAAAGATGTATTTATATTGTTTGTAGGTCGAACGGTTCCAAAGATATGGACTTGTAAAGTTGCCCTAAGTATGTAATAGCGGTCGGGAGCGCGATCAGTCCAGTAGTTTTTAGTCGTCCATGGTTCAGCTCTTGTCGTTTTGTGGATTCGACACCCACGCAGGTACCGTAGTTTTAAAATTTCACGAAATTTTGTTTGAAAATTTTGGGGCACACTTGGATACCTCGGTTTTCGGTACGCGGACCATTTCCCGCCGACCACCCTAACTTTAAGCCTCAGTTTCAAGATTAAGCTTAGGTTAAGGCCATACATATAACAGGTCATCCGCCGAAGGGGAAGGGGGGTTGGGGGGTCTGGCGCCGGCCGGGGGTCTGAGCCCAAATTTTGGGATGGGGTTGAGCAGTAAAAAACACTCAAAAATCGCGATTTTTCGGCTAAAAATCGTCGCATGGTTGGTCTGATACAGGTTATCCGCCGAAGGGGCGGTGGGGCTCCGGGACTCCGATTCCATATTACCCACTACTGTATATGAATATATTTAGATCAGAATGGAAGGTCAGTCAACTGATAATATGACACCTATGCATGGCGGATTTGTCTCTAGATACGTATGCATTACAGTAGCGCTAAGGTATTATTATCATAAGCCAAATCACTCCGTAATTCAGAACACAATGTGCTAACCACAGAAATTGTTTAATTCTTTTCTTTCTAGTTTCATCCTCTTTAGAGTCGTTTTTGACCTCAGCTAGTTCGGCCGCCACAGCAGAACTTGCCACGTCATCTGTTCCAACGGCATCAGAGAATTCCAGAGGATCCACAGCTATTGTTCTGTTGTCCGGTTGAAAGTAATCGTAGTCTTTTTGTTCTCCGGAACCGACATAGTATAGTGGTAGCCTGTCTGAGATAGGGCCTCGAGGAAACACGGGACGGGCAAACTATCGAACTTGATCAGGACGGCACAACACTGGTGCTTGCAAAAGCTGCCCAAAATTCGCATCGAGCACTCGCATTTCCCAGCAGCCAAATCGACGAAGTAAGACCAATTGGAAGCTGTTGCGCTTGGGCTTGGCACAACAAATTCGTACTTGGTGCCACCTTCAGATGGACGAATGTCCGTACCGTATAGTGCTGTTTATAGTACCCAGGTACTATATATGGCACTTAGGGTTTTGCGAAAATATAATTGAATCCATTTATAGTACCCGGTGTACGCAAAAGCGATGACAGGAAGAACAGTAGCAAGAAAGAGGAGAGGTAGGCAAGTTGGTGGAGCAAGACAAATGGTTTGTGGCGAAGAATCGGAAGATGAGGAAAGTCGAGTCTCTGTTTTGTTGCAACGACCGTCAGGCACAGATGAGGCCCACAGTTGACGTCTGTTAAGGGAGAGTGATGAAAGAAGTTTGATTGTTTAGTCAGTGGTCTACGATATTCTTACTGTGCAGTTGTTTTGTGTGTTTGTGTTGTGCGAGTCTCTCGTCTTTCTACTAGTGTGCGACATAAACTTCGTTTCACCGGGTACTATATGGTACCTACGAAATCTGCTCTAAGTTCTTTGCCCAAATTACCGAATTGATGTAAAAAACAGGTTTATATACATACATCGGAACCTCTATGATTGCATTATCTACTGTTTTTCGTCATACAAACAAGGCTTACCACCAAAAATACTGTATTTTTCGCACGTTTTGTATTCATAACAGCTTATTTGAGAAGAAAAATCTGTCTCCATTTATAGTAAATGGCACTAAGTGCCGTTTATAGTACCACGGGTACTATAAACAGCACTATACGGTAGCCGCGAGAGAAGCACCAGCGGTCGTACTGTACGTAGCCGTCTGTAGTTCTCGGAACGGTCTGTGGTCTTGCAAGTGTTGCACAACCGCACCAAGGAACAGAAACAATCGGAATACGCTAACGGTGAAGTGAGCAGAAACAGAACAACGAAAGCTGCAGCACAGCAGGCAGACCCGTACAGCCGGCAAAAACAGCGCGGCAGGGGAGTCAGAAATTTGCAGCAATTTGTGACTTCCGCGAGTCATTTGTAGGGGGAGTCAGATATTTACACAGCCGGCATGGGCCGTCACTTATGTACATACATGTAGTAGTAGTCAGATACTTGACCAGCCCGGCATGGGCCTGTCACTTACGTACATGTAGTCTAATCAGACGCACTGTATCTTCATACGTCGAATACCTAGCTTTGGTAGCAAAACTAATTTATCTCGAAGAACAATATCACATTCAAAAACAATAGAACAACAACCACATAACTAAATCAAGTTGCACATCCCTCAATACATCCATCACAGCCCGGCTTGTTGATCTTCCTGCAGGGCAGGCCCGGGTACAGCAGGGCGCACTCGCAGTCGTAGACCTGCTTGCCGGGACAACGCTAAACCATCATAAATGCATCTATGCGGCCTGTAAAGATCGGTCGTCGTACCTGAGGGTCGTCGCCATTCTTGAAGCATTGCACTGGGTCGGCATCGCAAGCAGATGTGACAGAAAGAGTAGCTAAAATAACTTTTTGGAATAACCACTTATGTAAACATCAAAGTCTCTAGATTCTGTTCAACTATTAGCGTGACTACAGCGTTTTTCGGCTTGATCAGAGTCACTTCGACAACATCTCGACAAAACGAACAAGACAATGAGCAGAGCGATAGCTAATTTTTCTTTAATTCAGTAGTTGTGTTGGTAGTAGTAGTAGCCGTTTGGCCTTTCATCCAGTATCTGTCTGGCATACATTTAACAGCTCCGGGCCGACCTGGGGAGGAGGGTAGGGGGTTTCGCCCAGAGGGAGGTCCAAAATTTCAAAAAGCTCCAAAACGCCTGGAAATGCGTTTTTAACGTAAGAATGCTAAAAATCGTTATTTTAAGCTGCCAAATAGCGTTTTTCAGCTAAAAAGAAGCAAAAAAACTATAAAAAGGGCTTCCAAATAGCACCGATATCTCTTAACTATCAGCAGTGGAAACGTCAAATTCGGATTCTAAAGGCTTTTCAAGCGAATTTTAGGCTAAAAATTAGTGATTTCTGAGCCAGTTTGTTAGTACTGGAGCCACTACTAGTACTTGTATTTTCGGGTCGGGGTCCCTTAACCTGTCTCGGGGTGAGGAATGTTTGGCCTTTCCAGCTACGGGGTAACGGTAACCCTCAAACCCCCTCCCTAGTACATGCATGATGCCTGATCCCTATTGGCTTGAAAAATTATTGCTAAAAAACAACACCCTGTTTTGACCACGTAACCAAAGCTTTAGAAAGCCTTTCTGTGGTCAAAACAAGGACTCAGCATTTTCTGCAGCACCGAGCAACCATTGATAGCGAGAGAATAGAAAAGCAGACTTACCCACGTCCGGGCCAGGATCGGTGCAGGTTCCTTTGCCGGGTTTGCTCTTGGCACAGCACTTCTGGTCCAGAGCGGCGTTGACCACCAGCACCAGACACGACAGAAGCAGCCAGCTCCGCATGACGAGTGAAGAGGACAGCACACCGGCCGACAAGTCTGCCAAAGATACTAATGCCTGGCCGGCTGTCCAACGGCCCTTGTCAATGTCTATCTTACAGTTGCTCTCTTCCACACGAGCAGTTGGTGCTCTATGCTAATTTATTGACTGGCTTTTGGACTTCTGTTTAGAGTTGTAAGCTTATTAGCAGCCTTTTTACAATTTTTAATATTTACAACAATTTTACTCCATTCTCTAGTTTTTAAGCGCAGCAACCGAAAAACTGCTTTAAACTGCACCAATCAAAAAGAAAGTGGCATTTAACAGAGCGAGCCAGTTGTTTCAGTAGCGCTAGCCAACATCTTTCAGCTGCATTGTTAAAGCCAGTGCCACTTTAAACAATCCGCACTATGACCATTTCTTACGCCGGTCGATTCAGTAGACTTCTGCTACGCTGGAAGGCATCCTTATGGAAAAGTATCTGGCGGCAACTGGTGCTCTTCCTAATATTCTACTACCTAATAGCTGCCTTTTACCGGTTCGGCTTGCGAGATTTACCGGACGAACGACGAACATTCGCCGAATTGGTGCGTTATCTAGACGAATCAACTTCAAGCAGTATTCCAATCTCATTTCTACTTGGTCTCTACGTAGTGACGATTGTCAAGCGCTGGTGGGAGCAGTTCGAAAACATCGCCTGGCCCGATAACTTTCTATACTTCGTCAGTGCTTATTTCGTAGGCGATGACGACGAGACTCGCATAATTCGACGAAACATCGCTCGCTATTGCGTGCTTGCCGCAGTTCTGGCCTGGCGAAACGTTTCGATTCGGGTGTTGAAGCGGTTCCCTACCGCCGACCATCTAAGCACTATCGGTCTAATGACACAAGAAGAGTGTCGCATCTACAAACACTCGACCGCTCCGTTTGGTCGTTGGTTTCTGCCGATTAACTGGATTCAATCGAAAATAATGGAAGCATCCAGTGCGCAGCGCCTAAATCCCAATCAGACCAATCATCTCCTGACTGCTTTGCACGCTTATAAAGACAAATTTATTCGCTTGTTCGTTTTTGACTGGGTGCCCATACCGTTGGTCTATACGCAAGTGTGCACGGTAGCTACGTACGGATACTTTGCACTTTGTTTGGTTGGCCGACAACATGTAGATGAGGACCTACCAGGCAGAGTACACAAGCTCAATATCTATTTTCCCATTTTCACTGTACTAGAGTTCCTCTTTTATATGGGATGGTTGACGGTAAGTGCTACAGAGATTTGTCTAACCGACCTGCAGAAAATTTGCATAGGTGGCGGAGCATCTTATGCACCCGTTTGGAGAAGAGGACGATGATTTTGAACTCAATTATATTCTTGGTAAGGCCGAAAATTTTGGCGACCTTTTTTTGGGAAAAACAGAAATTTTGGGTCAACCCCCCTCGACGGTCCATGCTCCCTGGGTCTCTTCAAAATATACGCAGAATAGCAAAGAAATGTAGAGATGGTTTGTTGTGTAATCTAACTCGGTACCTTTTCTGTATTCGCTCTTCCAAAAGAAACATTCCGTTTCCCAACTATTCAGCTCTATGCAAAACGGTTTTTGTTCGCAAAATACTGTTTTCCTGCCGCAAGAAAAGAAGTATGTAATGTTAAGCAAGTCCAGATTAACCGTTCGGCAATCACTTCTTTGAAATAGGCGAACAAAAGGGTTGGTTAGTGTTCGCATATTCTCTAAATATCTAGATTTTTGTTCGCCTGAGATGGTGAACAACAAACACACAGAAGAACTAAAAAAGAAGCGAACACAAATGTTCGTGCCTTAAAATTACTAATTTGTGTTCGATCTTCCAAATGAATTACTTCGGGTGATTGATGGAAAGTGACTGAATATTGATCAACATACGTTAGTTAAATTTCTTTCAGACAGACACCTGTACGTTTCCTTAATGATAGTGGACCAAATGCACGGTCAAATGCCGCGCGATTCGTTCAACTTCAAGGACGCCTTCTGGGACACCGAACCGTGGCTGCCGCACACCAAAGCTTCAGAACGAATCAAGGACCGCAAACCGCACACTCACTTCGGGGCTGCTATTCCGTTCCAAGAAATGGAACTCGTACGATCCTGCTCAACCGATCCCAGCTTTCAAGACCAGATAACCAAACGCAACAACCAATCACGGAATTAAGCCCAGTTTTGCATGACACGAAATGGGCTGCTGAGTAAATCATGCATGGTAGGGGGAGTTAACCCCTCTCGTATGCCACATATTTCGGTAGTCAGAAATATAGTATAGTAAGTAGTTTCCCAGCTTTTAAGGATATTCTCAGCTGCCGTACTAGGTAGTGATGTAAAATTATGGAACTTGAATTTCAATTCAATTACAATTAAATTATGGGCTCAGTTTTTAATTTCAATTAAATTAAATTAAATTAATTGAAATAGTTTTCCAATATTTTCAATTCCAATTATATTTTCAATTAAATTATGAAACGTCGGAAAATTTCAATTATGCAATTTTTTGAAATTATTTTTTCAATTTTTTGAAAATTGTTGTATTTTTGCTGTTAAAAGACAGTGACAATTGGCCAGGACTTAGAAAAATGTCCATGTAAAAGCTTAGAGACACAGTGGTTAGCCTGCTGCCCAACCAGGCGAGAAAATTTTCAAAAAATTGCCTTTTAAAAAAGCATAAAATGGCATTCTGGGGGAAATTTACAGTTAGTTCATTATTTATTAAATATCAGTACATAATCTAAAGGTTTTCAGCATTTTTCAGCAACATCACCCTAGGTACTAGGTACCTTCGCAAAAAGGGGTGTAAACCCACCCACCATACAATTGTATATTCAAAAATCACTTTTTTTACTTTTATGAACTACAGAATAAAAAACAGAGTATGAAATATTACAAAACAAAGTGAGGTCAGTACAAAGAGGTGACAAAGTCCAAATACTTTTTTGTTTGAAGTCATTAGCGCCTCTAATACTTACGCATTTCCTCACATTCACCACAGGAAATAATTGATACAATTAAATTATGGCCCAACTTTTGAATTTCAATTAAATTAAATTAATTGAATTGAAATTAAAAACAGGCCAATTATGCAAATTTCAATTACAATTAAATTAATTTTTTACATCACTAGTACTAGGACGAGAGAGGAAACTTTGAAAAAAATAGCTTTAACAAACGCTTTCGCGAACGCTTGTACTTGTACTCACAAATACTTTTTGAGGATAAAATTAACTTTTTTAATAGTTGTAGCAAACCTGGTTGGGAAAATTTTTTTAAAGAAATAGCCCTCAAGAACGAATTCAAACAGTCGTTCTGAGAATAAAATTAACAGTTTTGCAAGCACTTTTTAGGCAGCACTCCAAAAATTTTCCCCGGCCACAGAAGAAATTCCGACTTTTCCTTGACTCCCTGACCATTTTCAAATTACCTGACTTTCCCCTGACAACCAATCACGTTATGGCAACCTAGCCATGCATAGCTATGAACCAAAGGAGGCTATATAGCGAAATTATATAACCCACGCCGGCACAAAGCTCCACCCAGGCCACCGAAATCTGGTTACAGCTAGTAGGTAAAATGGGAACCGACGGGATCTGCCATTGCACCGAAGCCGCTCCAAAAGCATGCCACGTAAAGTGATTCGTTAATCCGGATTTGGTTAATTTCGAAAAAATCCATGCGCAATTTTTCAATTCTGGTGTGAATTTTCAATTGAATAATACTTTTCTTTGAGTATGCCATGCATAGCTATGAACCAAAGGAGGCTATATAGCGAAATTATATAACCCACGCCGGCACAAAGCTCCACCCAGGCCACCGAAAGAATTTTCAATTGAATAATACTTTTCTTTGAGTATGCCATGCATAGCTATGAACCAAAGGAAGCTATATAGCGAAATTATATAACCCACGCCGGTGTTGTATTCCGGCACAAAGCTCCACCCAGGCCACCGAAAGCTGGTGACAGCTAGTAGGTAAAATGGGAACCGACTGGATCTGCCATTGCACCGAAGCCGCTCCAAAAGCATGCCACGTTGGAGGAGAAGATCAATGACGTCAGGAGTTGTCCATGGAAACCGACTAGGCCTGGGGGCCTCTCTCACACCAGGGGCAGACCAAACGGACGTTGGGAGCCGACATCACCATGACGTCAACTCGCCAGGCACTCTCTTAGTACCTGGCGCCCAACAGCATGGCTAGAGTGGCTGGCAGTGATAGAAGGGAAACGTCCGAGATGACGAACCATGGGGGTCGCGCAATGGACCAAATAGGTCTGAGCGTAGGGCCGAAAGGTACCCCCGCACATCGGATCGGATCGATATATAACTCACCCGTCCAGTCTGTACATTCATTGTATTGTTTCTCTTTAGTCAAGTAATCGCTTTTCATTTAATGTTCGGTGTGTCTGCACCAAATGAAGGGGTTTACAAGACTAAAGAGAAACAATACAACGAATATACAGATCAGGTGGGTTATAAACGTTAGCCATTACA
The DNA here is from genome assembly GCA_030248155.1 of Sabatieria punctata. Taxonomy (NCBI): domain Eukaryota; kingdom Metazoa; phylum Nematoda; class Chromadorea; order Araeolaimida; family Comesomatidae; genus Sabatieria; species Sabatieria punctata. The sequence goes on from JASANB010003915.1 coordinate 10,797, forward strand.
GGCTGGGCTATACTTGCTAGGTATTTATACATCGCCCATGTTGTGTCACAGCTAAGGCTTTGCTTAGTTCCTTTCCTTGATGGATATAATGTAATAGCTTGCGAAGCGTCAGTAAATTCTTGTTTGAGCCGAGCACAACATAGTTACTCAGAAATATGGTACAAAGTAGTAGTCAGTATTTACATAAAAATCATTTCATCATCGCCTCACAAAATTATACTTTAATACCAATTCTCATAAGGACTATCGGCGCTAGCGCACCAGCCAAAAAAGGAAACAGCAACAAAATACCGTTAACTGCTGCATCAGTTGACACAAGGAGCAACACAAGCGGCCTAAGCCAACCAATCAAAATGCACGCTCGGTTAGTGGCAACGCGCGACCGACCAATCAAAAAAGAGACGGTAGGCGGGGTTTAGAACGGATTCGCCAATAGGGAAGGAGGGAGAAAAGAGGAGGGTGCAAAAATGATAAGCTCAAAGCAACACCAACGCTCAAAAATACTGTCAGCACAAAGGATCACTCGAAAATCTCAAACAGGAGTCACATTCCACATCATCACACAACAACGACGGCCCTTTACCCCCGGACTGCCTGGACCGGTGGGGGCAAAGCGCCGAGTACCCAACAAGATAGTAGCAAACACCTTCATTTTAGGCCGCCAGCTGCCCCAAGCAAGAGAAACTCCACTTGCTTAGTATCGCTGCCTTGTTTGGGGCAACTACGCGACTAGAAAAGCCCCAACACATGTGAGTTAAAACTAAGACTAAGATTGAGAACAGAGGATGAAGAGAAGAAATAAGTTCAACCAAGGTAGGAGAGAGGGCTGAGAGCCAAAAACAAAAAGATAAGAAGAAGGTAGGTAGGCAGACGCTTTGTCACTCGTACGAAAGTGGCATTAGACGGCGTTTCGAGTTAGCCGTCGTGAAAGACCAGAGAACACTATATGCAAATCTGCAGTAGTCAGTCGGCTCATGTTATGTGCACATGAGAGGAGGATTTGTTGCCGAGCAGAGCAGTCGACGGCGCCAAGTAACGGTGAGAGTCAGTTGAGGTCTGGAGAGGCACTCGCACAACAGTGGCGTTCCCGCCCGGCTGACACACACCTAAACATTCTTTCCTTATGGCTTTTATGCAGTCTCTGCTTGTCTTTGTTTTGTTTGTTTGTTTGTTTGTGGTTTTCGTTCGTTCGTTCATTCGTTCGTTCGTTCGTTTGTCAGTTTCTCTGCCTTTCTTTCCGGACTGCCCTTTTTTGTTGTTCTGTTTTGTTTGTCAGTTTCCTTATTTTTTCCTTTTGTTATTCTGTCTTGCTCATACATGGGCCGGCAAAAATTCAGAGGAGGGCTATGTGGCTTTTCGGGGGTTGGAGAGTATAAAATCGATTTCCCAAAAAGGTGGCAAAAATTCCGGTAGTAGAACCTACTGGCGAGGGTTTGGTTTGGTTTGGCGGCAAGAGAGGCAAACCTGTACTCACCCCCAGCCCACATATGATCTTGCTTGCCTGTTTGTCGTTTTTTGTTTTTCAATCTTGTCTTCAATATTATTTATTTATTTATTATCTGTCAGTGCGTGATTTCGTTTCTTTCTTTTGTTGTGTGCCTGCTTGGTAGATGTCCGTCCGTCCGTCTGTCTCTGTCTCTGTCTGTCAGTGTCAGTGTCTGTCTGTGTTAGTGTCTGTCTGTCTGTCAGACCTACCTTTAGCAGGACCCGGGGCAATGTTGACAAAAAGCGGCTGCTGACCGGCCGGACTGGAGGCAGCGGAACCTTTGATCACAGTTGCAGCAGTGGTTTTGCGTGCCACCAACACCCCATTCTAAAGTTACACCACAAATGCAGTAGCGATTGAAAAAATCAATTACTTGGCCCTCGTTTAAGCGTTTCGTTCGTTCTCTTAGGGTGGAGATTGGGTTTTCCGATACTGTTTCATATAGTGTTTTGATGAAATAAACATAATATTTAAACTCCGAGTTTTCATAAAAAGAAAATCTTCAAAATCGATAATTACCAGTTTCTAACGAAGAAATCACACACTCGCCAGTCATGTTTCAAATTCCCTAATTTTAGTGCCCCTTAAGCTAGCTACGCAGTGAGTATGTTACGCCCAATAACATTAGCAACCGTTCCTACAAGTTTCAAAGCTATACCGTTAGAATTACTATAAAAACTAGAATTTACATGGGCCACTCTGATTCATTTTTTTGGTCCACCACAACAGGACCAGGAGTCAGACTTTTCGAGCCAAAAAGGTTTACAATTATTATACCCAGATGTCTTTTCAATAAATGCTGAAAAGTTGAGCCAATAATAATCACAATATAATAACGCACTAATTGAAAATGAAACGCTTGAGCGAAGAAAAGCCAAAAAATCGATAGCACATTTTTAAATCTAGAACAGTTAGGCACTGAAGAGCTTGATACTTAACGCCGTTTATGGTACTGGTACCATATCTGGTGATGGTATCATTGGCAAGAAATTTGAACAGAGTGGTACATGGAACCCCTACCACTTGGCATTAGCACCTGTCATTCCCTTCAAATTTCGTACTCATACATGTACTGGGGGTTACCCCGAAGCTGAAAAAATCAAACCCCGTAACCCCCCCGAGACAGGTTTGACCCCCCCAATCAAAATTACAAGTACTAGTAGTGGCTCCAGTACTACAAACTGGCTCAGAAATCACTAAAATTTTTAGCCTACAATTCGCTTGAAAAGCCATTGGAAACCGAATTTGGCGTATCACTGCCTGATATTTAAGAGAAATCGGTGTTTTTTAACAAACTTTTTTGTTTTTGTCATTTTTTGATTGTTTTTAGCTGCAAAACGCTGTTTGACAGCTTAAAATAGCGACTTTTAGCGTCCTTACAGAAAAAAACGTGCTAAAAACGCATTTCCAGGTGAAAATTTGGACCCCCTTCGACCCCCCAGCTGAAGGAAAACCCCCCTACCCTCCACCTCCCAGGTCGGCCCGGAGCTGTTACATGTATATGTTCGTACCGTGTGGTATGGTACCACCACAGTCCCCGAACGTAGGGGGTACCGTATATGGTGCCGGTACCATATGGAGCCACTAGCCTAGACAGCAGTACCATAAACGGCGTTAAGTGCCTGACGACTCTCTAAACTGCTATTCTCGTTTTGAAGAACCGTCTTCTTGCCGCTTAGTTGCAAGGACACAAAAGCCAGCCATACGAAGAAGAATAAAAAGATCCAAAAAAGAGCACCTTAGAGCTGGGTAAAATAAGGGCAGTGGCGCCATTGCCGGGGCCGTTCTGACCGTTGAGCTGGTAAAACTTTCCAGTCTCGAAATCACACCAAATTTGAGCCGAATGCCCACTAGCAGTCACCGCCACCACAGTCGCACCGGAGGGCGTCTGTCCGGACGAACACGCAACTCCGCCCGCTGTCGAGGCCGCCGGCGCCACCAGTACCGTCGTCGGCGGCTGCTGTGTGGGCGGGGCTCCGGCGGTCGAGCGCGCCTTCTTCATGCGATTGGCGGCCGACGCCGACGTCGGTGGGCGGGGCGCCGGTCGCTTGCGATTGATGGCCACCCTGGCGGCCGGCGCGGCGGCGGCAGCAGCAGCGTTGCCGGGGTGCGGAATGATAAACTTGAGCGGCTGCGGCGCCAGCGGAGGTGAGTGGTGATTGGTCAGCACCATGGGCGGAGTGGGCGTCGACGAATCGCTGCCGCCGCCGCGACCCGGCCGACCAATCAGCGGCGGCGTGGGCGTCATGGCCGGTCGCGAGACTGGCTTGGCGTAGTTATGCGAAGAGGAGGAGGAGGGACGCGCGTCGCAGACTACAATGCCTTCCGATTTCACAGCCGAGACAGGGGGAGGAATCGACAGCGGTTGAGGATGTAACGCCGGCCGTTGATGAGTGAGCAGCTCGCGAAGTGTCACCGAATTCGAATCGAAAGCAGCGTCGTCCAACGCTGCGTTGTTGTTGGCACCGGCGAGGCGGTCGTGGTGCGCCTGTCGCTCGAACTCGGCCGACGATCGCACCAAGTCGTCGTAGATTTCGCGCACCGACAGTTCCGGCGGAGCCGTCGACGCCGTCGACGGACTGGTCGGCGGAAGGGGCGGAGACTCGCTCTTCAGATGCAGCGCCGACGCCACCTGGCGACGGTAAACGTCGGTCGACCGGTTGAAGACGTAGTGATGACACAGAGCCTCCACCATCTGGTCGGTGATTGGACGAGTTCGTGCGTAGCGATAACACCCGAAACGATTGGTCTAAAATTTGCATACTACAGTTGCTACAGTCGAGTCATGCACTTAACGCCGTTTATGGTACCGACCATACATGTAACAGGGGGATCTGCCCCCCCAGCCAACATAGGCCAGACCCCCCGGATGGGACCCCCCAGAGATGATTTCGTCGAGCCCCCTCCGATGTTTCTGGCAAGTAAATTTTTGAGCAAATTTTTTGCAATTTTTTACAATTTCAGACAAAAAATTGCCAAAATCGCCTGCAAAACAGCACTTTTTAGCTGTATTTCAGCCCAAATTAGCGATTTTCAGCCAAAAAAATTTTAGTGCCCAACCCCCTCCCAAAATTTTGGCTCAGACCCCCAACCCCGCTTCGGCAGAGGACCTGTTACATGTATGGTACCGGCCACCCATGGCCATGGATAGTGGTACCACATGGTATACCCGACTGCTGCCATAAACGACGATAACTGCGCTACAACAATATTTAGTTAATACTGTTTTCAAGGTGGGTTTTCGTAAACTGGGTCATACAACTAACAGTTCATTCGCCAAATAGGCTGAGGTATGATAAGAGCAGTAAAAATGGTTAAAAAGACGATAACCTGAGCTCAAATACAGCCAAAAAACGCTGTTTTACCGCCGAATTCAGCCGATTCCCGAGTCGGAAATTGCAAAATAGTAGCAGCCCAGCGGCGAACCTCCTTTTCAGGCAAGTAGTACAATAGAGCAGAGCAATATTTTTCAACTATGCAATTTCAGACACTAAAATTACCATCAAACAGTGCTTTTTGAATGTACAGGGTCCGCCAAAAAAAAACAGAACTCTCTCAGAACTAGCGGCCAGCCGTTATGAATGTGTGCGTTTAGAAAACAAGATAACAACATACAGTTAAAGGTCTGGGGTGACTGTTGTTGTTGGCAACTGCACTCGGACATGGAGACGATGGCGAACTTGCCAGCTCGACTTTTGAAGTAGACGCAACCACTTCCGAAATCGCTTCCACGCTAAAAACAGACGCATATAATTTATGCTTAGATAGGTTGCGAGTCGACCTGAACCGGAACTTATTGAAGTCGGCCAGGTTAAAAAGGTCAAATTGCTGTCAGAACAGAACTAAAAATGTCTGTTGATAGACAATTGCAAAGTTTTGAGCTGTCCAAGGAGCAGACCGGGCAAAAGGGAGGATGAAGTGGCTAGACCCCTTCAGGCTGCCGCTACCCTCTTCAGGACCTTTTTGGAAGAATTTTCTATCGAAAATTATGATAAAAAGTATGTCTAGATAGGTGTAAGAACTCAGAATAGCTTATTTTAAGCTATTTATAATCTATAAAGCCATGATTTTAGTCGAAGATCGGACTTTTTGACTTATCATCCACTCAACCCCCGATAAGATTTGAAATTTTACCATCCCTCAGCCGAAATGCTACCCGGTGTCTGCTCAGGAGTGCATATTGTATTGTTCGGCACCGCCAAAACATTAATCGTGGCACTTTGGGAATTGCCTTTTTAAGCTTTAGCTCCTACCTGTGTAAAAACCTACACTTTTTTAAGAAAGACTACATTTTTTAAAATCTCGCATAAAAATGATCGAAACTACTGAAAACTTCCATTTGGAACTACTGTAGCAAAATGCCAAGCAGTATTTGAGCTACAAAACGATCAGCAAAGCGCACTTGTGAGGAAAAGTAGGGATTTCATGAACAATTATTGCCTAAACAAGGATTCTTTAATAGTTTTAGCGTTACGGCATGGAATTTGATCGGTTTTATTCCAAAAATAACGCAAAATAAAAACTTGCCGGGTCCAGAACCCTCAGCACCGGAGAAACGGCCAGTTCCGGCCAGCAGCGGCAGAAACAAACAATTCTTCCGTTCAGCTCAGCTGAACGGAAAATTTCGAACAACAATTGCGAGCCAACAAGCAGACAATTTTTCCTGCAAATTAGTCAGTCACTACAGTTTCAACAAAAGAAACTCTAGACCAATTTACAGAACAAACGGTCAAGACTTGAGCTCACAGAAGCGTTGCAAATTTTTCCATTCAGGTGAGCTGAACGGAAAAAATCGTTTGTTTCTACGGGTACAGAACCTGAATTTCTGCCGATCGCTACTTAGTAGCTGCAGAGTTATGTACGTAATTATTGGTAAGACAGCTTTAAATTACCATTAGGTACAAATAAATTATTTTCACACATTCATTCATTCATTCCGTACCGATCAACCCTTTCCACTTTAACTTTGTCGGCGGCCAAATACAACTTCTTCTTGGCACGATGCATCACTTCGTCGAAGGAGGGCGGCCGCGTGTGCTGAATGGACTTGCGTGCCGTGGCGGGGACGGCCGGCGGGGCGCGGCGTACGTTGCCGGAGATTCGTCGCGTCTGTTCACCCAGTGGAATGAACTTCTGCTCCGAGTAGACTCCGCCTCCGATCCGGGACGGCTCGCCGGGCTCCGGAACGCGCAGGTCGTTCCTATGCTCCGGCGACGACATGAACTGCTGCTTCCGACGGTGGTTACGTTGCTGATTCTAAACACCACTACCGTAATAATAATTATACATGGGGTTTTAGGTAAGGGGTTTACCACTCCACCTCGTCGGCCCATACCCTCCTCGGCCGGCCATACCCCCCTCCCCGACCCCCTTCCCGGAGGGAGAAAATTTTCGCTTAGTTAAGACAAAATAGGCGTTTTTTGGACTTTTTTCGGCGGGAACCCGCCCCTCCCCGAGGTCTCCAGACCCCCTCCGGATTTTTCCCGCCCATCTATGATAATAATCTAATCTCATTACTATAGACTGCTGAAAGGTCTGGGAATGGGTCAACCCCACAGGTACGTAGGCTCAGCCAGTGGCGTATGCTGGATTTTGCAGAGAGAGAAAGGGGTGTAAAATTTTTGAAGTGCCTGGTTCGGCCGCTGCCCAAGCAGAGTAAGAAAATTTAGCAAAATTAGTCTTTAAGAAACGCGTTTAAAAACGCATTCTGAGCCTAAAATTAACATAAACTAAAAGTTTTAGCAGTTTGAAGTGGCCTGGTTGGTTAGGGAGGAAATTTGGAAAAGTTAAGCTTCGAAAAGGTATTGTAAGCATAAAACACAGTTTTAGTAACTAATTCACTAGTTTCTCTTATTTTGACAGACTTTCTCTTGCTACCTCCACCGCAAAAGGGGGTATACCTACCCTACACCGCTGGATACGCCAATGGGCAAAGCATAACAAGTAACAGGGCAACCACCGAAGGGAGGGAAAAGGTGGGGGTCTAAGCGACGGGATGGGGGCAGAAAACTATGCATGGGCTGCGAAAATTGGAGTACCCCCTTACCAGCTATTTTTTCCGGCCAATGTAATGTCAAGTACTGAAGGAAGACAGCTCAAAAATTTCTGAAAATTGCTGGTTCCCCGCAGAAAACGCTAATTATGGCCACATATGTGACAAATGACAGGTCGCCGAAATTGAGGGGTTTAGCCGTCTGAGCCCAAATTAATGGTTGGTTAGAGTACTAAAAATCGCTCAAGTAATACTAATCTGGGCGCAAATGCAGCGAAAAATCGCTGCTTTACGCTCAACTTGGGCAATTTTCGTGTCTCTCTTGAGCCCAATTCTCAGCTGGAATCTACTAGCCTAAAGTTGATTTGTATTTTTCTAAAGCTGAGCAATCCTAAGCCTATTGGAACCTGCAGATGGGGACCCCTCCCGAGATGATTTCACCGACCCCCCCCTCCGATTTTTCTGGCAAGTAAATTTTCAAGCAAATTTTTGCAATTTCACACACAAAAATTGCCAAAATCGCCTGCAAAACAGTACTTTTTAGCTGTATTTCAGCCCAAATTAGCGATTTTTGGCAATTTTTAGCCAAAAAATTGCGATTTTTTCGATTTTTGAGCGTTTTTAGTGCCCACCCCCCGCCCCCAAAATTTTGGCTCAGACCCACCCCGGCCGGCGCCAGACCCCCCAACCCCCCTCCCCCATCGGCGGATGACCTGTTACATGTATGGGGTTAGGGACCGGTAAACAGATTTTCAAAATGCTCCCCGGCTAAGAATTGAAAAGAATAGACTTCTTACAATCTAACAAAACAAATCGGAACAAATCGGAACAGGTTGGGCAAGAAGCGAGTTATGACTGTTTAACTGCGTCACTTCGCGTGACACTTTTCTTTGCAAAAACTTGACCAGCTTGGCCGATAGACACGGTGATTCAGATATCCCGCGGCGTTTCGCAAGTTCACAACTCTTTTTTTTGTCGACCGAATCGGCTGATTTTTGGTTATGATACGTGGACATAGTTGGCATTTTACTGCGTATTAAATTTCAGCTTGTTTCATCACCTAAAAACGGGCAATTCTACCGAAAACTGAAATTTCCAACACTGGAGCTAAAATTGAACGATTAGGCTAGTGTTTCGGTTTTGATAACATTTCTAAACCATAGTAGATTGATGCTTCATTCAGTTTCCAACACAACCTGGCCTTTTTAGCACAAGTGAAATTTAAAAAAGTCAAATGCGAAGTATGTCGACATATCATGTCCAAAACTCAACCGATTGGGACAACAAACGAGAAACTTCGGGCCTGGGGCCTCGGGGGGGAGTCGACCTCGAGGGTCCCATTCCGGATCTTTCCCGCCCATCTATACAATTACGGCTAGCTTTTCGACTGAGGAGGGATGGTAAATTTTCAAATCCTAAGGAAGGCTGACCGAGGTAGATGGGATGGTAAGGCAAAAAGCCCGATTTTTGGCTAAAATCAAGGTTTTTGGTTTATTTTTCATTAAAACAGGTAAAAATATGCTATTCTGAGCTTATTTATGGGTTGGGTTCAGTTGGCCGAAATCATTTCGCCGAAAATCAATTGGCCGAATACGTTTCGCCGAATGATCAGTTCGCCGAATGTTCAGTTGGCCAAAAATCAGTTCGCCGAGTGTACGATTCGCCGAATGTTCAGTTCGCCGAAAAGTTCAGTTCGCCGAATCAAAAAATAATATGTTCAGGTAGGTAATCTATGACCGTCAGACTTAACAGAACATCAGAGAGAGTGAGAAGGTTGGCCCTGTTTGAAATGACCTGGGGGCATAACTGCTCCTCTCTAGCAAATGGCCTGGCCGACCAGGTCACTCTGCTTGTAACAGTCAGACGTTGCGTGCCGTAACTATGGCTGATGCGTTAATAATAACCAAGCGCGGGTGTCGCACCTTCTGCCATGAGAGTCATGTTTACGTTGTGGACAGGAAAAGAAATGGACAGGTCAGTTTGCAACCCCACCCCAGGCGGCGCTACACCCTCCCCCTTGTACGAAACTGAGCGTTTAGGTCGGTCGCGTATCTAACGGTGCCCCACATGCCAGAAGGCTCCCAGCATAGTTGGTTTCTCAGGCAGCTTCTGACATCGTAGATCTTCCCAATGCGGCATGCTTTGTGGAGTGGCTTCGGTGGAATGGCAGATCCAGTCGGTTCACATCTTACCTACTAGTTGTGACCAGCGGTTTGTTATTTTTTGGATGTTGTCCTGTCCTGTATCTATCTTATAGTTGTATTGCTATCATTATGTATGCGTGTATGAATTAATTGGCATTGTCTGTAAAAGTGGGGCAGATGTGTTCACACGGGGGTCGGCACCCAGGCACGTGACATACCTCACGATGAACCTTTAGTATAGTTAACTGACCGCCCCAAACGGTTTTGCCCAGCGCGCCCTGGTTCGCTCACACGGACCCGCAGAAGTTCGCCCGGCGGCGCATCCAAAAAATCCATCAATTTTATGCCGTAAATTCAAGAGCTTGTAACTCTCTGCAGAATTGAGCTTTTTGGCTGAAATTTGCAGACAATTAAGGCATTGATATAGACTACTTATTCTATCAATTTCATCGCTCTAGCTTCACCCAGACCCATTTTGTGGTCCTCGATCTGAACTGCAGAAAATCGAGAAATTTTTACATCCCATTTTCAATTGCCTTGGAATTTTGCCGAGCACTCCATCTAGGCTCCACACTTTAGTTGTCAATTAGCCCTTGCATGGGCTATCCAAAACTGCTTTCAAACCCGTGGGAATCGTTTCGGTTCTCGAGCAGTGGCTGGTCAAAGTTGGTCGAAAATCTGCCTTTTTTCATGCGTTTTCCAGACGAAAATTATGCACTAAGTGCCATGAAATTACCTATAGGGTAATTTTTTGCGCTCAGTTCATTTCTCTGCTTGTTTTTGATGTTCTATTGTGTATGTCGGTGCGAATGTACTTAAACTAACATTTTCTCTCGCTGTTTTGTACAAGCTGTTTGACAAGATCCATTCTACAATACCTAATAATTTACAGGTTCCGTTGCATAACTGGCCAGCGAATGGGTTAGCTCAGTTTCTTTTCCCGTTGTACTTCTTGTGTATAAACACACTTGTTATTTGGCGGCACTCAGTCGCCACCTAATGGCACCAACGCCCTGCGGTGGCCATCATATGTAGTTGTACGGTTGCATCTGACGTAATCTTGCGATGGTTCAGTTATTAGAGTTATTGACCCAGGTTATCCCTCAATCGTCTTTCTTTCCGGATGAAAAACTAAAACGGATGTGTAGGTATTTGTGCAAAGAAGGATTCTGACCTTCAGGAACTAGCTCAATCACAGACTTCAGAGAACGTGAAAATGCCCATTCCCTACAATTTGGCATAAAACACATTGGCTGAACCGTGGAGAATTATGGTAAAATATAGCTTCAAACATGAGAAGTCAGCAAAATTCATGACAACAAACTGCAAATTTTCTTTAGTTTTTATCTCTGTGGCTATATTTCACCATAATTCTCCACGGTTCAGCCAATGTGTTTTATACCAAACCATAGGAAAGTGATTGCGCTACAATATTCCGATATAAAAAAAATTGTTAAGGGGGGCTCCACAGGGGCTCACAAAGTGGGTAGAAAAAATTTTTTTTCTCAAAAACGGAATTCGATCATTGATTCTTAAAGTACTCCAAAAGTATACCTAGAAGCCCCAATTTTTAGTCCAGAACTCAACTTGGTAGGCTAGCAATGCCAATAGGAATGTTTGTTGCCTTACAAAAAGTGAAAATTTTGATGATTTTTCATCTTTGAAGCAATGTATATTTCCTTTCAGTGCTCCACCGTGCAGCCAATGTGTTTTATACCACATTGTAGGGAAGTGATAGCGCTACAATATTCTAAAATAAAAAAAAACTGTTCAGGGGGTTCAGGACGAGCTAGGGGGCCCAAAGGGGGGGGGGCGAAAAAACTATTTTCCTCAAAAATGGAATTCGATCGTTGATTCTTAAAGTACTCCAAAAGCTACCTAAAAGCCTCAATTTTTAAGTCCCAACTCAGATTAATGAACTAGAAATTCGATGATGAAATTTCGGTCCCATAGTTAAGTGGACCGATTTTCAGAGGGCCATATCTCGTGCATGGAGCGTCGAATCGGGAAATCCTTTGCGGTGGTTATATAACCTGTTAGCCCTCCAACTTTACAGCCCTCTACGCCAAACTTTCAATTTTGGGTCTGAATAGGGCAAAGGGCAAATACTCGATCGGTTCAGAGACTGACTCTTAAGAACGTTGCCCTCGACATACACATTAGAACATCAAAAACAAGCATGAGAAATGAACTGAGCGCAAAAAATTACCCTATGGGTAATTTCATGGCACTTAGTGCATAATTCTCGTCTGGAAAACGCATGAAAAAAGCAGATTTTCGACCAAATTTGACCGGGCACTGCTCGAGAACCGAAACGATTCCCACGGGTTTGAAAGCAGTTTTGGATAGCCCATGCAAGGGCTAATTGACAACTAATCTGTGGAGCCTAGATGGAGTGCTCGGCAAAATTCCAAGCCAATTGAAAATGGGATGTAAAAATTTCTCGATTTTCTGCAGTTCAGATCGAGGATCACAAAATGGGTCTGGGTGAAGCTAGAGCGATGAAATTGATAGAATAAGTAGTCTATATCAATGCCTTAATTGTCTGCAAATTTCAGCCAAAAAGCTCAATTCTGAAGAGAGTTACAAGCTCTTGAATGTACGGCATAAAATCGATCGATTTTTTGGATGCGCCACCGGCCGAACTTCTGGGGGTTCGTATGAGCGAACCAGGGCGCGCTGGGCAAAAGCGTTTGGGGCGATAAGTTAACTATACTAAAGGTTTATTGTGAGGTATGCCACGTGCCTGGGTGTCGACCCCCGTGTGAACATGTTCTTCGCCAGCCTGCCCCACTTTTACAGACAATGCCAATTAAAATGGCTGCGCCAATTGAACGAATCGTATTACCATTAAACCTACCTGAACATATTATTTTTTGATTCGGCGAACTGAACATTCGGCGAATCGTACAGTCGGCGAACTGATTTTCAGCCAACTGATTTTCGGCGAAACGATTTCGGCCAACTGATCGTCTCCCGAGGGGTTAACCCCTCAGGCTCTCAGCTACCTCTTCAGGGCCGCTCTACCCTTAAGGAATTTTTGGTAAAATGTTGTAGGGAAGAACTAGGATAAAAATAAATTAGTAAAAGCTAGTTGCAACAATTTTGCAATAACAATAGCTGTTGCCCAAACCGCACTGCTGGTGCAATACACTAAAAAAGGCACCTCAATTCTAATTCCAGAGGCAGTGTTTCGCTTCTCGTCGAACACATTCTTGCTAATCTTCAGCGTCAGACGACCACTAGCTGCCGGTTTGACCACATAAGAAGAGGAGGCGGAGTCAGACAATGACGTGCCGGGCGTCACTCGGTGTTCGTAACTGTCTTTCGCCAACTCCAACGACTCCTTGAACTTGCATCGCTTCTGCTGTAGCGTTTTCCTAGCGAACGCCCGCCTCTTCTCTCTGCTCTTATTGGTCGTCGTCGTCGGCGGCGGCGGCGGCGGCTGGTGCACGAGCGCGTCGAAAATGTTACTGGGCCGAGCGTCGGCGCCGGAGGGAATGTCGACCAGACGACTGGCCAGGTCGAGACCGACGACGGCGGCGTCGGCGTTCGGCGACAGTAGCACGTTGTCGAAGTCGTCACGTGACGTGTTTGTGCCGTGCTCGACCGACACCAGGCCCGGTAGAGGAGGCAGATCGTTGCAGAAGAGATCGCTGTCGACCACGCCCACTGGGTCGGCGGCGACCGGAATCGACAGAGACGACGGACGATCGAGCGCTGCCTTCGACGTCGGTCGACCGACTCGGCGCTCGTGACGATGCGCTGGAAAGAAAGAATTGTTTACCGATTAGAATTACAAACACTAAAATCGCTAATATCGCATGTTGCACTTTTTGGCCGAAATTTGAGCGTTTTTAGTACCCAATCACTCTACTCTAGAATTGGGGCCCCTAGCCCTATTGCCGGATGACCTGTTACCATACATGTACTAGTGGGGTTTGGGGCTTTCCCCCATGCTGGAAAGGCCAATCCCCCCGAGACAGGTTAAGGGACCCCCGACCCAAAAATACAAGTACCAGTAGTGGCTCCAGTACTAACAAACTCGCTCAGAAATCACTAATTTTAGCCTAAAATTCGCTTGAAAAGCCTTTAAAAACCGAATTTGGCGTTTCCACTGCTGATATTTAAGAGAATTTGGCGTTTCCACTGCTGATAGCGGTTTTTGGAAGCCCTTTTTGTCATTTTTTTTGCTTGTTTTTAGCTCTAAAACGGTATTTGGCAGTTTAAAATAGCGATTTTTAGCGTCCTTACTGAAAAAAAAAACGTGCTAAAACGCATTTCCCGGCGTTTTGGAGCTTCTTGAAATTTTGCCCCCCCCCCTCTGGGCGAAGCTCCCCTCGACCCCCACCGGAGGAAAACCCCCTCCCCGAGGTCGGCTCGGAGGTGTTTATAAAGAGATCTTTCTTGGGCGCTTATTTGATTTGCTAATCAATAAACTTCTTCTTCGTCATCTCAGTAAAAATTTTACTGATTTCGGCAAATTTACGTTTTCCGCTGCATCTGTAGTACATTACAGCTGAAACACCAATAAAATGTGCGAGCCACCAAGATAGATAGCATTACGGGAGAGAAAAACCAAATAATTACATAGCTCGCTGGTTGCCGGCGTCACGCAATTATAAAATTGGCTTCGTTTTGCTACACCACCCCACCGACCACCACATCCTTTATAATACCTGCACCATCATTTTTGGACAGACCGCTCGCTCAAATACAGCTAAATGCTCGTTTGTTACTAATTGCTACTATTTTTGTTCAAAATTGTCGCACAGATTCAACTGTTAGACTCGTACAAAGTCAACAATTCATCCTTATAAAAGGGCTATCAGTCCGACAACTAACAGCGCACGGAATGGAAGGAACGTTTGCCAGGAGGAAACAGTTCAACTTCGTTCAACCCTAGTACGTGCATGCCATACATGTAACTGGTCATCCGACAAAGGGGGAGGGGATTGGGGGTCTGGCCATCCGCCGGCCGGGGGGGGGGCTGAGCCCAAATTTTGGGGGGTTGGGTACAGTACAGTACAGTTTATTCTCGTATAAAGCCTACACCATGCAAGCACAGTAAACGGCCGAGAAATAACTAAAAACTACAAAAACACTCAAAAATCGCAATTTTTGGGCCAAAAATCGTCAAAATCGCTAATTTGGGCTGAAATACGTACAGCTAAAGAGTGCTGTTTTAAAGGCGATTTTGGCAATTTTTGTGTCTGAAATCGCAAAAATTTGCACAAAAATTAACTTCCCAGAAAAATCGTCTCGACGGGAGGGGCCCCATCGGGGGGTCTGGCCTAAGTCGTGGCAGACCCCTGTTACATGTATGGTGCATGCAACCGTAATAAGGCAACGTTTCCTTATAATAATGTTCATACATGTAACAGGTCATCGCCGAAGGGAGGAGGGGGTTGGGGGTCTGGCGTCCACCGTGGGGTCAGAGCCCAAATTCTAGGGAGGGGCTTGGGCACTGCAAAACGCTCAAAATCTAAATTATGGGCTAAAAATTGCTAGTTAGGGCTCAAATACAATAAAAGAGTGCTGTTTTACAGGCGACTTTAGAGAGTGTCTAAAATTCTAAAAAATCACAAAAATCTGATTAAAAAATTACATACCAGAAAATCGGAAGGGGTGTCTATCCTGTGGGGGTCTGGCATAAGTCGGGGGCAGACCCCCTGTTACATGCATGGTGGAGAGGCAATTTTTTGTTTTAGTGCGTTGACCTTTGAGCTGTGGATGAATATTAAAAGGTAAAAAATGCCGTGGCTTACACAGATAGAGTTAGTGTCGGCGGCTCCTAATCGGGAATGGAGAGAAACCTACTATAATGGTAGTTGTAAGCGATCGGCTTGAGACGAGCACCGCACTCCTTGCAGTGAACCAGCAGGAACTGGTCGTAAGAGGGACAGCGACCATAGCACGGCGCTTCTGAAACAAACTCTCCTTCACACTCACACTTCTTTCCAAATCACCCCTTTAACAGTCTGCCACCTAACGCCGTTTATGCCACTGGCACCTTATATGGTTCCGGCATGGCACCGTGTGGTACCCCCACGTTCGGGGACTGTGGTTGTACCATACCCCTACCCATGGGTTCCAGGTACCACTACTCTAGGTACCGGTACCATATATGGTGCCAGTACCATAAACGGCGTTAACTGCCTGACTGTTTAGCCTTAATCTAAACCTGCAACATGTATGGGCCGGGTTTACTTACTGAAGCAAATTTTGTTCAGCCCTCCCTACCCACCTGAGACCGATTTTATACCTGAAGCATGTTTCGAGTCTGAGTTAGGTGCCGTTTGACCGGCAGGTGGGGTTAATAATTTCAACTCCAAAACGTCTGGTAATGCGTCCTTATTCCGGCCCATGCATGCCTTCACTATATTCCAATCAGTACTCCGACAGGCTCAGAATAACACCAAGAAAAGAACACAATTTTTGCATAAAATTAGTGCTGTTTTGTTTGTCATAGTTCGTCCTTCATTAAAGGTTTGGATTATTTTGAATGGTGTCCAACAGATTAGCCTAACGAGCGCTAACATTTGTGTTCGCCTTTGTTCAGTTGTTCGTTGCCAGTCGGAGTGGCAGGCACACAATTTTAGTGAGTTAGGCGAACAAAAACAAGGTGTCCTCATACATGTAACAGCTCCGGGCCGACCTGCGGGAGGGGGGTTTCCTCAGGTGGGGGCTCGAGGGGGTTTCGTCCAGAGGGCAGTCCCAAATTTCAAAAAGCTCCAAAACGCCTGGAACATACATGGGCCGGGGGGGGTAAGGGGGATACTCCCCCCCCCCGGGCCCCCCCCCGGCGCCCCCCCCCCCCCCCGGCCCCCCCCCCCCCCCTGGTTTTAGGCTTATTTAAGGCAAAATAGGCGTTTTTTGGCCTTTTTTTGGGGCCCCCAGGTCTCAACCCCCCACCCCCCTCCGGATTTTTTTCAGTAAGGACGCCAAAAATCGCTATTTTAAGCTGCCGGGTAGCGTTTTAGAGCTAAAAAACAAGAATGACAAAAAGAGCTTCCAAAAACACCGATTTCTTTCTAATATCAGCACTGGAAACGACAAATTCGGTTTCCAAAGGCTTTTTAAGCGAATTTTAGGCTAAAAATTAGTGATTTCTGCGCCAGTTTGTTAGACTGGAGCCACTACTAGTAGTTGTATTTTGGGTCGGGGGTCCCTTAACCTGTCTCTGGAGGGCGGTGAGGGGGGGTTTGGCCTTTCCAGCTAGGGGGTAACCCCCAAACCCTCCAAGTACATGTATGGGTGTCCTAATTAAGAAACGCGTTCGACCATACATGTACTAGGGGGGGGGGGGCCCCCCGAGGCACCCCCCCCCCCCGGAGAGACCCACGACGACCAAACAAAAGAACAAAGACGCGCGGAAAACAAGCACTATAAAAACGAAGCCTAAAATTCACTTGAAAAGCCTTTGGAAACCAAATTGGGTTTCATGTAGAAATTTAAAAAATGTTGTTTTTGTTTTTGTCATTTTTTGCTTGTTTTTAGCTTTAAAACGCTATTTCGCAGCTTAAAATAGCGATTTTTAACGTCCTTACTGAAAAAACGAAAAACGCATTTCTAGGCGTTTTGGAGCTTTTTGAAATTTGGGACCCCCCACCTGGGCGAAACCCCCCCTCGACCCCCTCCCCCCAGGTCGGCCGGGAGCTGTTACATGTATGCGTTCGACAGAACCGGAACACAAGTAAAAACGCTAACACAATCCAATTTATCACAGAAATACAGCAGAAAAACGCACTGGCATGTGGCAGACAGGCAACAAGGGTAGCGGAACCGCTGTAGCTGGGTGCTGCCACATTTGAGCATTGAGAATCGTTACTGTTTTCGGTGTCCGGGTCAGCCTCGGCCGCTAAAAGCAATCATTTTTAGGAGCTCCAGTTGGCCGAATCATCAGATCAGTGATCATACAGAGTGGTTGGACCAAAGAACTGCTGCAAATCGGAGGTTGGTGGCCTAACCAAACGTCCCAGGACTGTCCGACCAGAGGGAGGGGATCGTTGCTTGCCGTCATCCCCTAGACTGCATCTGTCCTCAGCAAGAGAAAGAAGACGACATGATGCAGACGCTCTGCTGAAACAAATAAAATCGGTGCCAACGATTTTGGCCACCAAATAACCAGCCGAACAAACAATAATTCCTAACTGGAAGTGGAAAGTACGGAAGTAGAGAGAAGAAAGTTCACTTTTCGACTGCATTTAGAGGGCTTGCAAGTGCTAGAAAGTAGGGCTTGTTGCGCTAAAATATGTCGATCGCTGCTTTTTTCTCGCTGCAAGCTCGCCGTTTCGCCCTTCAAATCATTATTCTCTGCTATAAACTGGCTTTTTGCGGCTATTTGGACGCGATTTTTACCGTATTTCACTACGGTAGTCAAGGACAAGGATTACCAAATTACTGGATAACTCACTACATTACCGCCGCGTACACGAGAGGCCCAAGTGAAAATAGCTAAACTGACGAGTTTCCTTTAGATTGCCACGATTTCCGGGTTTCTAGCTTCTACCGTATACTTTCTGCATATCTTCTATGCAATTTCAATTCGTCACCGCGAAGTAACAGCCGGAGAATTCGGTTCTAGAAGAATGTAAAACTGGCGATTTTCCTATAAATGGCAACTACGTATTCATTGGCTGCCATATACTTCTTCGATACGCTCTGGGCTTTTACTCACATCTCTTCCGACCAATTCCGATTCGCCATTCGACTCGCAGATTACAATTTTTCTTAAGATTGGCCATTTTTCTTCGATTCACTATGCCCTGTAATTTTTAGGGTGGTTTTTGGCGCCCTGTATTGCTGGAGTGTTTTATTTCCTCCCCTAACATTTGTATCCACTAAAATTCTTACTCCCTTAATTTTTTTTCTGTCCGAAATCCTTTGCTCTCTGTATCTTTCGGGGTGCATTTTTGTTCGCTAGAAATGTCTTAAAATTAGTGAAAGAAATAAAAGAAAGCACCCCGAATAATTTCAGCAAAGCAAACGCCGCCAAAGAGAGCGATAAAGTTCCAAGGACAGAAAAAATTTTAGGGGGTGCCAATTTTAAGGAGGACAAATTTTAGGAGGTACACATTTTAAGCGAAAAAATGGAAAATTGGATTGGGCAGCCAATCTAAAGGAAAAAATTGTCACTTCCACTGATTTCCGCATTTCCGCAACCGAATCGGCCGATTCTCGGGATGCTACTTCGGCCCAGTGAATCGGAGTTGGCCAGAACATATGCGAGTGTACGTTTAGAAGGAATCGAAGAAGTACCGCAGCTGCAAGAGTTGAAATCGTTGCAATGTGTAGGAAAATCGTCAGTTAATCGGATCTCCACAACTGAATTGACCGATTCTTGGGTTAGTGTTTCGGCATGACAAATCGAAGTTGCATAGAAGAGATGTGTCAATCTGCAGAGAGTGTATGGATGGAAGAAGCATGACAGCAAGAAAACTTGAAATCGTGGCAAACTGAAGAAAAATCGCCAGTTTATCCATCTTTTACCTGGGCCTCTCATGTACACGGCCGAAATGTTTTTTCTGTAGTGGAGCATCCAATAATTTCGTAATCCTTCTCTCGGACTGACTTATTAATTTGAGCGTCAGTGCGGACGCGATGCAATAAAACGCCCGGTAGGGTAAACTAAGACGCTAGCAAACAACCTCTTCTTAGTTTTAGTTTTTGGCACACGTTGTTGGTAACAGAACATGTACTGTATGTATCTAGAACGGCGACCAGGACAGAAGATAAGCTCCAGTGGAAGGGGGTTTGCTGGCAGTGCTCTTGACCTAGGCAAACTGCAATCCTCGATTACTAATTGTTAGTTTATCCTTAAATACGTCTGCCGAACGAGCAGCCACCTGCTCTTCCGCTAACAAATTTCAATGTTTGACTAATCTATTTGCGAAGAAATGCTTATTTACGTTTTAGGCAATAGACTAGAAGAGGCCGATACTGCGTCTTTCAGCTCTTTCTTTAGTATTTAGAAAGCAAAAAAACGCTTAAATTCATTACTGTGTCTGCATTTTTCTTGCTTTCTAAAGAAAGAGCGTAAAACGTAAGAAGCGTTTCTTTGCAAATAGATAGAGTTGTTTTTTAGAAGCGCTTCAATTCATTACTGTGTCTTGATTTAAGACGAACAAATGCCTCAGCCCATAAGGGGCCGTCCATAAACGACGTCGATTTTTCGGACCCCCTCCACCCAAAATCGCCTTGCGTCGTTTCTTGCGGACCCCCCCCTATGGCGGCGTCGTTTTTGGTTTACCCCCCCCCTCCCCCGAATAAAAGGGCAGTGCACACAGTACAGTCATGTTTTCTTGTTACCATACTGCGCAATCAATAGAATAAATCCCTACAACCACTCTGGGAAGCTTTTCTGTATGGAGAAACGTTTGACAGGAAGCGCATAAATCGAAAATAATGTAATTGAAGTACCTAAAAATTCCGAAAAAAAGCGACGTCGTTTTTTGCAAACCCCCTCCCACTCCTGCTGCGTCGTCTATCGTCGCATTTCAGCCGACCCCTCCCCCCCTCTGGAACTACGTCGTTTATGGACGGCTCCTAAGTAGACATTTCGATGCATTTTGTTTGCTTTTTATCCATTAGTTTTGTGTTTCGTTCTCACTTGACTGACACCCATTTATCGGTCGCAAGAGACTGATAAAATTTTACAAGCCAAGTGGAGAAATTTGATAGGTGAGAAATTGAACATTACTTGACATTTACTTGACATTCACTTGACATTCACTTGTAAACTGGCCACTTGACTTGTAATTGACTTGACAATTTTCAGAGGTGAGAAAGCGAAAATTGATAAAATTTATCAAGTTTGCTTGTTTTGTCAAGTACAAGTCAATTTCAAGTGAGGTGAGAAATTGGCCCCAGATTGCAAAGGCAATGCCTCTGTTTTTCGTTGTGTTCTGTTGCTGTGAAAAGTTACCCCAACTGGACACCAGATCACCCCAACTACTGGTCTGATAAAGCGATCTGCATTGCCAAGCCTCCTGGAAACAAACGAGCTGCTGTGGCGTGCTGTTCTCGGCGCGGTCACTGCAACTACCAAAGGTTCAGATTCGATTTTGAAATGGCCAGCTGCTTTTTGAAGGATTTCCATGAAGTGGTCCAGTGTGAAGATGGCAAAAATCACCATTGCTTCAGTCAGTTTGACAAGAATGGCAAGTTGATGGTACAGGGGTGTGATGAGGAAGGTCGCTGTTAACACATGTAATGATCGTGTGCTCTCACTGCTGCAATGATGGAGAGACATGTGCAATTCTGCAAAATTTCTTCCCGCCGCAGCCTCCACTACTAGTTTAACTACAAAATTGGTCTCAACTATAACCAACTGCACCGGCAACCCCACTAATAAAAACAGCAACTATTTACAATCTCAGCTACTACAACGTCAACCTCAACAGCCACTACTCCTCAACAACCACCACCACAACCGAAACAACAACTCTATTTACCAGTACCGCAACAAAAACAACATCAACTAGGTACTCTTCTAGAAACCAAACGAGAGATTGGAGATTGGTTTGTTTATGCTGCAACAACAGATGATTGTGGTGTTTTTCTACTTGTCACCTACGTATACTTTATCCTGTTGCATGCAGACATGGGCTAGCATTTCGGCTGATGGGGGGTAGAATTTTCAATTCCTGAAGGGGGGCTGAGGGGGGTAGGAGCGCCTGATGGGGGCTGATGTGGTGGTAAGCAAAAAAGTCCGATTTTTGGCGAAAATCAGGGTTTTTTGGCTTATTTTTCATTAAAATAAGTTAAAATTAGCTATTCTGAGCTCATTTACGCCTATTCCAGGCGTATTTTTATCATAATTTTCTATACAAAATTCTTCCCAAAAATTCCTGATGGGGGGTAACGGCCGGTTGATGGGGGGTAGATCAGAGCCTGATGGGGGCCAATCCCCCTCAGCCCCCCCTTTGCCCATGTCTGGTTGCATGGATCTGCTCTGTTTTTATAATTGCTGATCCTAACGCTGCATCTACTTGGTCTGGGACACAGTGAAACAAATAAATTAATGCTTATATTGTATCACACTCCATAGGGAGTGATAGCGAAATAGTGTAAAATGACGTTATCGGTTAGGGGGAGGGGGGTTTGCCAAATGATGACAATCGATGACAAGGGGAGGGGGGTTCGGCCAATGATGACGTCACTTTTGTTTCATAGGGGAATTTTGAGAAACTAGCCTTCAAAAACGCATTTGAAAGGCATTCTTAGCTTAAAATTAACAGTTTTAGCAGTATGAGGAGGCCTGGTTGGGATTTTGAACAAGGGCGAGAAAATTTTGAAAAATTAACTTTATTAGATTTGTGATAAATTGGTAGATTTTCGATTTTTTCTTTAATTTTCTTAAAAAATCCCATCAGGAATGGTAGGGGAGAGCAGGGTTGTATATTTTTCCGAAAAAAACCTCGGCCTGTTTTTTTCCAGTTTTTTTTCGGTTTTTTCCGTTTTTTCCTAAATCGTGGAAAAAACTCCAGCCGAAGTTCTGAGTATCCTAGACTGGTTTTATGATTCCTAACGCTTTCTAGCACCTTCTTCAGTTTTTTCAGACCAGAAATACAAGTGTTACATAGATATAAATCACGAAACAGGCATGAAACAGTCCCTGACAGGCTTCATCAATAAACCCTATATGCAAATTTTCTTACAGCAGTTTGCATTTTTGTTTTATCATGCCAAATTTGGTCTTTTCTGTTGTTTTTAATTGGCTATTTTTTGCTTGAGTTTTTTTCCGCGACTTATGTTTTTTTCCGACCCTTAGGAAAAATACCGGTTTTTTTTCCGGAAAAAAAACGGAAAAAACACACCTCACATCCCTGGGGGAGAGGGGGGTTGGAATCGAAGTGGTCGTTTTTAGTTGTCTAATAGAGGCTTTTTTACAACTAAATTTCGGTGTCCTTCCCAGTGACTGCTGTACAGTAGTGTCTGCGACCATAAATTATTCATTACAGGAAAACTTAGCACAGTTCACGTTTCTTACTGCTAAAACAGTAGTTTACTGTCAAAAAGTTTGTTTTTCATATATTCTACAAGATTATGTTGTGTACAGTTTGATTTACATATTCCATTACCGGACATGCACAGCAAGTTTTCTAGGATTGTAGTTTTATAGGGGATTGTGATGAAAAAAGTGTAAAACATTGTGAGGGTCAAGCGTTGGAAAATTTTGAATTTTGAACATTATAGTTTATGGTCTTTATGCTTTAGGTGGAGCGACTTGGCAGCCTGATAAGCTGGTGCACGTAGGGTTTTCCGAAACAAGCCGATTAGTACGAACGCCAACGATTTTCAGACTTTCAGCAGGCATGCGCCGCCTTAGCTGAACTCGTTTTTCCACCATAATGTCTGTTATGTGAAGCTAACGGGAGTTGACTTCGAACAGGCAGCAGAAGAGTGTTCCGATTTTGCTGGTGGTAGTTTGCTACCTGCATCTTCAGTCCCGATTGAAGCTATCAATCATTTCACCGAAAATGAGGTGAACGTATGGTTAGACTAAACAAGCTGCATTTCCCTAAACAGGCTCCCGAAGAGAAACCAATTTCATGGCTATTTTCCGCAAATAACCTTACAGTGGGTTCTAATTTTACACTAAAATTGTGATCAGATTTTTATAGACTTGGGCCCAAGGCTGATGATAAATAATGCTGTACAGTACACTACGCACTCTGTTGTAGCTGGGTTTAAGAGAAGATTATTCGTTTTCCGACAACTTTCGCATCACACTGCTTGTGAAACGGACCGACCTTACAAAGGCGTGAGTGTTTATTTATTTAAATAACAAAGACGATATTAAAATAATATTTAGTGTTTACGAGTAAATTTATTTTGAAATTAAATAGCTATTAAATTGCTTGCTCAGCCTTCAGAAGAAAATAAGTTGCTATTAATTTGCTTGTTACCCAAATTCGGAAATTTAATTTGATATGAATTAAATATTAATTTGCTAATATCAATACTCAGTTCCTGAGGAAACAGCTCAAAACCTGGGTCCTGCCAATCCAAAATGAGTTGTCCTTTCTTCAGATGGCGACAAATGGTCTACAAATTATGTAGCATTTAATAAGTTGATATCTTTGCTATAAGCACGAACAACGTCATTGTATTTGGACTAAACTTGTTGTTTTGTTAGCTAGACTTTGGTTAGTGAAGCTGCCAAACCAAGCAAAGCAAATATGTATCAAATTCATATCAAATTTATATCAAATTTCTAGGCCAGTTTTACAAATTTAATATAATTTTAATTTGTTTGACAGTCATTGCGACAAATTTAATTTGTTATTAAATTGCTACTTACTTGGTGATTTTGGCCAAAACAATTTAATTTTGTTGTATAATTTTAATTTAATCGGAAACACTAATTATTTTGGCCAGACGCAATCCTTAAGGAAATAGCAATCAATAACAAATCTAATTTTTCTGTCTGGCAGTAGAACAAATATAGAAACTTACTATGTTTCTTGCCTCATCCCTACAAACTCAAGGAAACATGTGAAATCCAAAAATCAAAGACCACACACTTCTTAGCACGAAAATTACTGTGGGCCCACCTACTCTGACACGTATGTACTGTACGTTCGTTATTTGACAATAATTTTAGGGTGACAGTGACTTTACGAAAAGACATTGCCAACTACCCCCTTGAGGTCACTTTTACACCCTCTAAAGTGACTGCCAAAGCAAAATTCAACGATAGTTGGCCAGCGGGCAAAACCGTTCCATTTGCTGGATTGACAGATGCACCGTTCTTCTACTTTGAAGTGCAAAGTTTCAACAAAACATACTTTGTAAGCTGGTTTTTTCGGGATGAAATGACACAAACCTGACTATACTTACCGTAGAGTGCTGTTTATAGTACTCCTATTTATCCCCGGGTACTACACATGGGGCTGGAGTGAGCAGTTCAGTTATCAATACAAAACGTGCCAATATTACAGTATTTTGGTGGTAGACCTTGTTTGTGTGAAGAAAGATAATAAATAATGCAATCATAGAGGTTCCGATGTAAGTAAAGAACAAATTTTGACAATTAGGTCGTGATTTGAGCACAGAACTTTACATATTATTGTTAGTTTCTGATAGAGCAGATTTTGTAGAGTGCCGTATATAGTACCCAAGTACTATAAACAGCACTATACAGTACGAAATTACTGTTGCTAAGTAAATTTATTTTAAATATAATTAAATTATAATTTACTTACCATCTGCCCAGAAAAATATAATTAAATTAAAATTTACTTACCATATCTGAGAGAAATTTAATTTAATTATAATTTACTTACCACATTTAATTAAATTAAGTACATTAAGTATATTTAAAAAAGGCCTGAATTTGGGCGGCTAGCACCTTCAGCTTTGCTTCCAACTAAGCAAGGATGCTATAACAGTTATCAGAATGAAAACCAAACGAAGGTATCGCAGGTTACGTCAACAACAGACATGGACAGAGGGAGTTGAGGGCGAGGGTATTTACCGGCCTCAGGCCCTGACCTACTGCCCCTCAGGCTACCGCTACCCCCTCAGGGTATTTTGGAAGAATATTTTGATAAAAGTATGGCTAGGTTAGGTGTGAATGAGCTCAGAGTAGCTTATTTCAACCTATCTAAACGAAAATTAGTCAAAAACCTTAATACTAGCGAAAAATCGGACTTTTTAGCTTACCATCCTCTCAACCCCCCATCAGCCGCCGCTACACCCTCCAGCCAGCCCCTTAGAATTTGAAAATTTGTCACCTCTCAGCCGAAATGATAGCCCATGTCTGTCAACAGTAATAATGACAGTTGGTGATAATTAGAACCTCAGTCTCACGAGGCTTTCCAGTCAGTTTCTGCTTGCATCCACAACAGACAATGCCTGTGAGACTGAACATATGCTATCGCATAGTAAAACCGCCTGAAAAGTACCTAATAACCACTTTTAGCTCGGCAGATAAAATGGAGTAGTTTTAGTTTGTTTTGTGGGAGATTAAGAGAAAGCAGCGCAAAGACGAAAGGCGGTGGGCGAGCCGGATCCCGGGAAAATTGTGTACTGTAAGTCATACATGTAACAGGTCATCCGCCGATGGGGGGAGGGGGGGTTGGGGGGGTCTGGCGCCGGCCGGGTGGGTCTGAGCCACAATTTTGGGGGAGGGGGGTAGGCACTAAAAAACGCTCAAAAATCGAGAAAAATCGCAATTTTTGGCTAAAAATTGCCAAAAATCGCTAATTTGGGCTGAAATACAGCTAAAAAGTGCTGTTTTGCAGGCGATTTTGGCAATTTTTGTGTGTGAAAGTGTAAAAAATTGCAAAAATTTGCTCGAAAATTTACTTGCCAGAAAA
The DNA here is from genome assembly GCA_030248155.1 of Sabatieria punctata. Classification (NCBI taxonomy): domain Eukaryota; kingdom Metazoa; phylum Nematoda; class Chromadorea; order Araeolaimida; family Comesomatidae; genus Sabatieria; species Sabatieria punctata. Next base: position 36,747 of record JASANB010003915.1, read on the forward strand.
ATCGGAGGGGGGGGGGTCGGTGAAATCGTCTCGGGGGGGGGGGGTCCCCATCTGGGGGGGTCTGGCCTAAGTCGGGTGGGGGGCAGACCCCCCAGACCCCCTGTTACATGTATGCTGTAAGTATGGATTGCCATTGAAAGGTATAGATACCAAAAGCAGACACTCACACAGCACTTGCATGCTGCCAAAAAGGTTCGGAAGTAGCTAGGCTTGTGTAAGTAAATTAAGTATATTTTAAGTAAATTAAGTAAATTATTTTTGGTAAGTATAATTTGCAAATTATAATTATAATTAACTTTACCTGTTTTCGTAGAAATTTAATTTAATTATAATTTACTTACCAAATAATTTACTTGTATTAGTAAATTTCTAAAAAATATAATTAAAATTATATTTATAATTTACTTAGCAACAGTATACGAAATCCGCCACTATAGGTAAAATTACCACATAAATCCTGCTACTTTCAGCTGATTAGCCCAAAAGGGCTTCCTTAAGGTAAAGCTACAAATGATTGATTGAACTTTGAGCCATACATGTAACAGGTCATCCCCCGAGGGAGATCTGGCGCCGGTCCCCGGTCTGAGCCCAAATTTTGGGAGGGGGTTATGCACTAAAAACGCTCAAAAATCGAAATAATTGCAATTTTTAATTTTTTGGCTAAAAATTGTCAAAAATTTTTAAATTTGGGCTGAAATACAGCTTAAAAGTGCTGTTTTGCAGGCGATTTTGGCAATTTTTGTGTCTGAAATTGTAAAAAATTGCAGAAATTTGCTCAAAAAATTACTTGCCAGAACAATTTGAGGGAGGCGGAAAAGTCGTTTCGGTCCGGGGGGGTCTGGCCTAAGTCGGGTGGGGGGCAGACCCCCTGTTACATGTATGCTTTGAGCTATTTGGAGGTTCCCAATCTGTATTGTTTATTGTGGCATAACTCCTTAGGACAGACCGTCTAAAGTCGGATTTTCTAACCGTGGCTAACCTATGCAGCAAATTTGCGACGGATAGAAACACGACTTTCGGTGGGCGTCAAATTTGTCCGACGGTAAGCTTTCGGAGCCTCTGACGGGGCGGAGCCTCGATCGATTGACTAAATCGGTTCCTTACTTCGAGATTTCCGACTTTAGACGGGACATGTTTGTTACCGTAGTCGTTAAATATTGTTATCTGCTAATTTAGTGCAGGAAATAAGTTCGAACGGCGGCGATTTTGAATGTTAGTCTAGTTGAAATTTGCACCTTTCCTTTCGTAATCAACAGCAGCTAATCTTTAAAAATCCTCTGGAATAAGAACAAAAAGCTGAGCGGTAAAAGCTAGAGGCGGTCCGAAGTGAAATGGAAAACAAGGCCGCGCTCGGAGATAAGTGCGTCGGTCCATGTCTAGAAGGCTAGGCACCTGCGCATCTAAACAACCGTACCTAGCCGTGCTTTCTCCTAACCGCTTCCTAACCGTGCAGTTTGGCAAGCGTTCAAGTGGGCGTGGTGACGGTAAGGATTTAGTACCAGCCCACAAACGGGCGGGGGCGGACGGTAAGCATTTTCGAAATTGCAAAGTCGGAAACTACTTACCGTCAGGAAACTACTCCAATTGGAGTAGGGTCAACGCCAACCGGATAAATCCCCTTTACAATACCGCAATGCCTGGAAAATAAACCAGTCAGAATTGCCTCAACAAACCCAATTTAACAGTTTTAAAAGGTCCATTTAAGATTGTGCACAAAGGAAAAACGGTCGTTACTTACGAGCATCACCCACAGTTACCACCTCAAATGATAGATCACCTTCGTATCTACCCTGGGAGTATGCTCATCATTTCTGCACTAACCTTGGACGGAGTCTACAAAGTAAATTGATTTAGCAAATGAGCCTATTACATGTATGGATGAGTGCACTAATTTCAGGGTCCCTACGCAAGTTGCATTGGGGTATCGGGTACTCCGAAATACCGGAACCCAGCCGAGTCAAACGTGACAGGCTGGGTGTGGCCCCTGCCTCGTGGTCAGATGCAACCGATTGACCCGAATCTGTGGGACGAATCGGCAAACCAACCGGACAACCTGAAAGGGAACGAAGACTGCTTGTGCATCAACGGTCAAACTCTCAAACTGCACGACATTCCCTGCTTGGCTCCGGTCCCAAAGCTCTGCAAATACCGTAAACTATTCTGTAGATACTTTAGAGTGCGAAGAAGACAAAAACCTTTCCTCTGTAAAGCTAAAGTTTTCAATCTTTGGATATATTGTGCCACTAGCCTTTAGGTACAGTCACCATATATGGTGCCAGTACCATAAACGGCGTTAAGGGGCCGAACATAACCACTTCGAATTGACCGAAAAACCCGAATCTGGATCGTTTTACGGAAACATGAGTTCCTTTTCTGGAACTGACACACATGTGTCCGGTTTTTTCTAAATAACGATGTCGTTCCAAAATCCCGATTTTTCGAACCCCTCCCCAAAATCGCCTTCCGTCGTTTCTTGGGGACCCCTTACCCTTTCTAAGCCGACGTCCGTTTCGGTTTACCCTCCCCCGATAAAAGTGAAGTACATATAGTACTGTCATGTTTTCTTGTTGCCATACTTATGAATCAATAAAATAAATCCCTAGAAGCTTTTCTGTATGTAGAAAGCTTTGACAGAATGTACAGTACCTAAATTGAAAATAATACAATCAAAGTTGCCTAAAATTCCCAAAAAGCGACGTCGTTTTTTGCCAACCCCTCCCTCCTGTTGTTGCGTTGTCTATTGTCGCATTTCATTCGATTCCCTCCCCTTCTGGAACGACGTCGTGTATGGCCGGCTCCTACTGTAAGTGCTAGACTGTAGGACTGATTTCAGAGAACCCTTCTAGCAACAAGTTCAAGGGTGTCAAAGAAGCGCGTCTAGTGCCAGCTGAGAGAATGACGATCGAAAGTCCACAAGGGGTGTCAAGCGCAGAGTGTGCCATCTTCTGCGTCTCACATATCCTCTGTGAAAGTTCAGCTTCGACAGCCGACACTGCATCCTAGCCACTAGCCACTCCCAGTCTCTTCACCGATGCTACCGCTGATGCCACCTACAGCAATTACGATAGAGATTGATGAGCCTCTGCTCTGGTCACCTCCTCCTTTTGTTTGGGGCCTTCTTGTACAATCCGCGCGTACATTCACGGCCGCCACAATGTCCAATTAAGCTGGTGACGAATGTGGGAAGCCAAGGTTTTGCAGTCCGAGCACCGGCACCATATATGGTACCACCGGGCCCCGAACGTGGGGGTGCCATACAGTATGGTACCGGTACCTTATGTTGTACCGCACAGGCCCCGAACGTCAGGTACCTCACACTGTGGCTCATCGGTACCAGTACCTTATATTGTACCGCCACAGGCCCCGAACGTGGG